>PCDI01000017.1:531116-675504 GCA_002778195.1 Raffaelea ambrosiae
CCCCCCCCTCCAGTCATGATGGCCGCGTCTACTGGTTCAATACTCTCCGCTTCGACAAGTCCGACCTCGCCCGCATGCCCTACTTCGACCCCCGCCGCCTCGCCCGCCGCGCCACCAACTACCTGCTTCTGGGCCTCTCCCTGCCCGCCGTTGTCGACCTCAACTCCAGCACGGCGCTCGAGCTCCTCCGCAGCCTCAACGCTCTGCTCTCCGAGTTCGACACCTACCAGCAGCTCCACTCCGAGACCGGCTCCGGCAGCGCCGCCAGCTCGCTCTCGCGCGCCGCCCGGCTGCCGCACATGTTCCGCCGCGCCGCGCCCGGAGGCAAGGCCCGGCGGACCAGCAGCAGTGCCGCGTCCGGCGTGGGTGGTGATTTCGGAGGCGACGGAAGAGGCGACGGAAGCCATGTAGGAAATGGCGTCGGCGGCGGCGGCGGCGGCGGCGGCGGCGGCGGCGGCATGGACGGCGGTCTCAGCACCATAGGCGGCAGCACGCTGACGCTGGTCACCAGCGAGGGCGGCGGCGGCATGGGCGGACCCGGAAACGGGGGTGGTGGTGGTGGTGGAGGCGGTACAAACGGGGTGTCCAGCAACGGAGCCGTCGCGGTGGCCGCGGCCACGGCGGCCGCGACGGCTTCGGCCACGGCCACGACGGCCTTTTCCACGCTCTACGACCACAACGCGGACCTGCTGCCCGGCGAGGAGTACGCGCTGCTGCTGACGCCGAGCCTGCCGTTTGACCCCGACTTTTTCGAGACGTTTGCGACGCTGTGCGACGTCCTGATCGACTGCTACACGCGCATTCTGAGCCTGGTGCCGACGTCGCGGGAATGCACGGCGCCCGTGGTGGAGCAGTTCACCAAGGCGGACGGGCGGGTGCGGAAGCTGCTGGTGCAGGGCGCGGTCAAGGAGTTTGAGGACTACAGCCGGGGCGGCGTCAAGGCGGAGGTGGCCAACATAGGGAAGGTCGTTTTGGGAGGGTTGATGTGAAGAGGATGGGAGAATTTTGCATAGAGAGAGAGAGAGAGAGAGAGACGGAAGTATAATAACGAAGAGACGGCATGCTTGCTTTCTATAGGGACTATGGTTACAAGGCGCAGACAGGTTGGGTTGAAGATACACCACATCCTTTTTTTTTCTTTTTCTTATGGATTGCCTGATATATGAGCATTTTGAGGGAGGCATGACTCGACTTGGAGGAATAGAAGAGAGAAGCGTTGGAGACGTTGAGGCGCTCAGCAAAAAAAAAAAAAATTTACTGCAGGCAATATGAATAGCAATACAAATGCGGTTCAATTTTCAAAGCTAGCTTTTTATAAAACAAAGATCAACGAAACATGTGCCGACCACTAGGCCAAGGCTGTGCTTTCAAGGTTCGTTCAGAAACCATATATAATGGAAAACGTTTAGTCGTCATGAAATAATTCAGGGCTTGACTCTATGTTTGTGAATCATCATTGGAACCTTTCGCACAAACAAGAAAAAAAGAAAGAAAATAAAGGGACAAAAATGGGAGGAAAAAAAACCCCAGACCGGACGAGCCCCCAAGATCAAGCATGCATGGAAACAGGATCCTTCGACCAGAAACATCCAGCCGTGAAAAGAAAGAGAAGAGTCGCGGGAGACAAAAAAAAAAGATCAACATCTCGCAAGAGAATGCTCCTTTCAGAGTGTTCGACGTCTCCTGTCCTCCCCTTCTTCCCAGACAGGGCCACAGAAGAAGTTGACGATCCGGCTGTGTTTCCAACCTCGTCTTTGCAGAGAGGATTTTTGGGTGTTGAAGCTCCCTCGCTCCAAGAATAAGCCCCATCGAGTAACTCGACCAGCAGCATTTCTGCCATCCGGCGAGCAATCGCATTCCTTTTCCTGTTCGGACGAAATACTCTCCCAGACCCGAGACACCAAGTGCCGTCGCTCTCCGCTCTTCCTCTTATGCACGCCAGACCCCTCCTGTCTCCCTCGTTCATCACCTTCCTCATTCCCCTCCCCAATGAGACGGATCACTCGATCTCCTCCCTCCTCCAGCCACACTCAGCTCCGACCCCATCCCACTCCCCCAACCCTCATCCGCTCCTCCCCTGCTTGCATCTCCCCATTCTCTTCGTCGTCAGACTGCCGGTTCCTCCTCTCAACCACGGCGATAGCGTACCCGAGCCGTCCGAGATGTCGCCCCAAGCCCAGGACCCCCCCCATTGCCCCCCCGCCTCTCCAAGCCGTATGCCCTCCATCGTCACCCACCGGTCCAGAAGCTTCCGACAAACAGAAGCAGACAGCGAAAAGAGTGTATCATTCTCAGCTGCATCCCAGCCAGGCTCCCCGCTCCCACCCACCCACAAAGACAACCAGACAGCGGACTCGTATCTTCGTCCATAGGTGGTGCCTAGCTGCCCGAGCAGATGAAGGGAAGCGAAGAGGGAAAGGCCAGAACGAGCATAAAACAACAAACCCCAAAGTTCCACTGATGCCAAGCCTGTGTTGCCATCCACCCCCTTCCCAGCAAACTAGAAGAGCATTTACAAGGATTGAACGAAAGGAAAGGGAATCAGCAGCAAAGGAACTCCCTCATGGACCCAAAGGAAAAGTGCCGTATTGAGATCGGGATGGCGAGAAAGAACAGAGAATGAGTTTGGTATAAGAAAACAAGGACAAGAGAAGACGATAAGAGAAGAGGTGCAAACGCGAGAAGAAAGTCAACAGAAGAGAGGCAGTGAAAGAGATCGCCAGAGACCGATCTCCTCGCCAGACGGGTCAGATCAAGAAAAAGGGAAAACTGAGACAAAACAAGAAAGGAATATAAGCGAAACAAGATGAGAAAAGAAACAAAAAAAAAACGGTTTGGCGTCCCATGTGGGTGGAGATGAGCCGCAGTTGTCGTTACGACGGCGCGTTTCCGCATCGTACCTCTTTTGACCCTCTGACGAAGGCAAAAGAAAAGTACTGTCCGGGGACTTTCTCCCAAAGCTAGTTATGTTTTTCGAGACGAGCACAGAAGTGCCCGTCTCCGTTTGGAGCTTCGAAGGCGATTTGGTCGGGCGAGGGAACTTGAAGAAAAAAGAAGAGAAGGAGAGAAGAGGAGAAAGAATTTCAAAAGCATAAAAAATCATTTTATCACACCAAAAAATTAAAGTGGGGTAGCGTTCTGCCATGGGCGGTGAGCGCATTTGGGTGAACCTTGTATGGTTATGTAATCAGGAAATCGTCACCAAAAAAAAAAACAGGCACCAAGGCAGAGACGAGCCAACTTTGCTGCCTCGCAGGCAAACATAGGCAGCAGAAAGTAGGAGGAAAAACAGTAAAGTGTAACTAGACGGCCAGTAAAAGTTGAATGTCACAATCAAAGTTGACAACTGACAACAAGAGAGCAAAAGAGAAAGAAATGGACGTGAGATGTCGAGTCTGGACTTGTACCTGCTATTACTGGGTGACTGGCTGTAGCTCCTGAAACAGTATACTGGCGTCTCGACGCGCTAAAAATTTAAATAAATAAAAAACTAAAAAAAAAAAAAGGCGAGGCAACCTCAACGACTACAGCTGTTAGCTCGAACCTCCTTGGCTTCTCTCCCCACGACTTTGCGCCCTTCCACCTTCGTTGCCGCCTCCCTCCTGCCCACGGCGACACAGCGAGAAAACTCACCTCTTCTTTTGTTCCCTTATTTTCTAGCTTACTGCTCTCTTGGCCGTTTCGAAGGCCCTGAGGTGCTTTCCGAAGACGAGAGGAGGAGCCCAAGCGTTTCGAGCTCCTCTCGAACCTCCCGAACCTCACCCAACCTCGACTCTTCTTCTCCTTGCCTCGCTCCTCACGCACAATGTCTGGCCTTTTCGGCGCGGCAGCCTCGGCGACGCCCAACTCGGTGGGCGACCTGTCCAAGGACAAGACGGTGCCGAACCCGCCCGAGGACGGCATTTCCGAGATTTCGTTCAACCCGAACCGCGATGACCAAAAGGACTTTATGGCGGTGTCGAGCTGGGACAAGAAGGTGCGCGTGTACGAGGTCAACATCAACACGTACCAGTCCGAGGGCCGGCTCATGTACGAGCACAACGCGCCCGTCTTCAGCGTCAACTTTGCCAAGGACTGCAAGCGCGTCGTCTCGGCCGGCGCCGACAACCAGGCGCGCCTCTGCGACCTGACGACGGGCAAGAACGAGATTGTCGCGCAGCACGACCAGCCCATCCGCAAGGTCAAGTTCTTTGACGTTGACGGCAGCGGCGGCAACCAGATGATCGTCACGGGCTCGTGGGACAAGACGATCAAGTACTGGGACCTGCGCACGCCGCAGCCCGTCGCCACCGTGTCCTGCCAGGAGCGCGTCTACACCATGGACGTCCGCGACAACCTGCTCGTCGTCGGCACCGCCGACCGCTACATCAACGTCATCAATCTCAAGGAGCCCACCAAGCTCTACAAGACGCTCCAGAGCCCGCTCAAGTGGCAGACGCGCGTCGTCAGCTGCTTCAACGACGCTGCTGGGTTTGCTATTGGAGGAATCGAAGGCCGCTGTGCCATTCAGTACGTGGAGGACAAAGATTCGAGGTATGTGCATGGCGCTCTGTGCATGGCGCTCTACTGTGGTTTTCATTTCTGTGGTTTTCATTTCTGGGGTTCCATTTCTGGGTTTTCTTTTTTTCTGTTTTTCTGTGTTCTTCGTCTCTCTCGTTTGGTTGTTCCGTTTTTCTAACCTCTCAGCTCCAACTTCTCCTTCCGGTGCCATCGTGACGCACCGCAGAACAACGTCACAAATGTTCACGCGGTCAACGACATCTCGTTCCACCCGATCCACGGCACCTGCTCGACGGCCGGCTCGGACGGCACATTCCACTTCTGGGACCTGACAGCCAAGCACCGGCTCAAGGGCTACCCGAATGTTGGCGGCAGCATCACGGCGGCGCAATTCAACCGCAACGGTGCCTGCTTTGCCTACGCAGTCTCCTACGACTGGTCCAAGGGCTACCAGGGCAACAACCCGCAGTACCCGAACAAGTTGATGCTCCACCCGGTTGCCGACGACGAGTGTAAGCCGCGGCCCTCGGTGAAGAAGCGGTAGACGAAACTGTGAAAGGGGAAAAAAAGGCCTCGATCGATGGAAGGAGGCGAAAGAATTGCCACAGATGTACAAGAACGACGACGACGACAACAAACACACCATACCAGACCAGACCAAACAACGATCTGGTGACCTCTACTATATACGAGAAGGACAGCCGAAATCTACGATCGGCTTTCAAGCAATCGCTTGGCTGTGGTGGCCTTGCGGATGGAAGAACAAGCTTTCTTGCTTTTTTTTTGCAGATGGGATGGATAGGCATGGAACAACACTGGTCTGTTCCTGGGAGAGATGCTGCAGACAAAGAACCGAACGTCTGATATTGTGGAGGAAGCATAACGGAAGAGGAGAGGGGGCAAAATCATTTGACAGTGGGAATGATTGGATTACTATGTATGGGAGGACACGGGCTATAACTGGGTCTTTTTTTTTTGTTATTTTCATCGACATGTATCCGTAGTGTTCCTGCCTTTTTTTTACTTTATCTTGTCATGCACGTATGTAGTCCAAATATACCAAAGTCTTTTTGGACGGACCAAACGATATGCCGTGCCACACACAGAGAGGTGTACTCGTACAGATGGCATCCATCCGAATCCAATCAGATCTGCCGTGCCGAAACGACACGGCAAGGAGTGTCCCAGGAACAAGAATAAGGAGGAGGGGGTCTGGGCAAATCGGACTGGGAAGAAAGGCTATGCGCTAATGTTGCAGGGTAGCTTGAAGCTTTGCTGAACGTGGGGCCGCTGGGGCAGATAGTTTGGTTAGGAATGAGGGGCAGGGAAAGCGCCGCGAGTGCGCCTGCCACGAGGTAGGCGAGACGGTTCAGAGAACAAAGGAAGCCCCGTTGCACACAGGAGACGTCATAAAAGAACCCCAAGGGGCCATTCTCCCGAAAAGGGCAAAGGAAGAAATGCCGCGCATGATGCATGGCCCGTGTAGAACAGAGAGAAAAGAGAACATGTGCTGGCCGGGTGGCGTTTCCACATGTCTTTTTTTTTTTTTGATTTGATTTTTGCCTGGTCTGCTATCAGTCCAGCTCATTTAACTGCCAGCTCTCCTGTCCCTAAAGTGTTGGGCCCTCAATATTAATACCAGGGAGAGAAGGTCTTGTTCCCCATATTAACTTGCTAACTGTCTCAACAAACTCGCAATACAAAGAAGGGCAGGTCGCAAACGTCCAACCACACACACCCGCAGAGCAGCCCAACCCACGAAAAAGAGACAACCACATCTGCTCTGCCACCCTGCGGACAAATCTGCATACACACCGCCACAGTCTTCAGCCCTTCCCTCCGTCAATGGCCTCTACAGACCCCGAGCTGCCCCCGGGCGACCCCGCTCCCGAGCTCCTGGATGGCCGCCTCTGGGTCGACGGCTGCTTCGACTTTTTCCACCACGGTGAGTTCTTCCCTTTTGTGTGTGTGTGTGTGTGCTTCCCAGTCATGCTCTCCTGCTGACTCTCTCCTCCTCCCCAGGCCATGCTGGCGCCATCGTCCAGGCCCGCCAGCTCGGCGATGAGCTCTACGTCGGCGTCCACTCCGACGAGGCCATTCTCGAGAACAAGGGTCCGACCGTCATGGACCTGAAAGAAAGGTATTGTTTTCTGTCCTCGCCTCTCTCGTTTTCTTTCTGTCCTCGTTTCACTCGCTTGTGTTCTTTCTGTCCTCGCTTCGCTCGTTTTTGTTCTCCCGTCTGGAGCTTTCCCCATCTTCACTCGCTGCGCTCCGCTTGCTCGCTTGCTCGCTTGCTCACTCGCTCGTACTGACCTGTCCTCTCAGACTCTCCGCTGTGGACGCCTGCCGCTGGGTCACCCGCTCCGTCCCCAACGCCCCCTACGTCACCCAGCTCGACTGGATCTCCCACTACGGCTGCCGCTACGTCGTCCACGGCGACGACATCACCTCTGACGGCTCCGGCGAGGACTGCTACCGCTTCGTCAAGGCCGCCGGCCGCTTCAAGGTCGTCAAGCGCACCCCCAGCATCTCCACCACCGACCTCGTCGGCCGCATGCTCCTCTGCACCAAGACACACTTTATCCGCTCCCTCGAGGCTGTCCTCGCCGGCGAAGAGGGTCTGCCCGGCACCGGCGCCGAAGAGCGCCAGGTCGCCAGCGCCGCCATGAACGAGCGCATTCGGCTGTATGCCACCGACGAGACGGCCAAGAACCCGGGCGCCGATGTGTGGTTTTGGAAGGGAGCGGGGACGACCTCTTCCCCTGCTGCGCATGCTTCGCAGGCCACCCAGCTCGTCGCCGGCAAAGGCCCCCAGATCGGCCAGCGTGTCGTCTACGTCGACGGCGGCTTCGACCTCTTCTCCAGCGGCCACATCGCGTTCCTCCAGCTGGTGTGCGCGGCCGAAGAGGCCCGCGCCCGCGCCGACGGCTGGTACGCGCCCGAGGCCGTGGCCGAGCGCCGCGGCAAAAAGGCCGGCGACTACCCGCCCTGCTTCGTCGTCGCCGGCGTCCACGACGACGAGGTCATCAATGCCTGGAAGGGCGTCAACTACCCCATCATGAACATTTACGAGCGCGGCCTGTGTGTGCTCCAATGCCGTGTACGTTTTAATTTTTTTCTTTTCTTTTTTCGGTCCTCCCTTTGGTCGTCTTGGGTCCTTCTCTCCTCTAACAATTCAAGTATATCAATGCCGTCGTCTTTGGCGCTCCGTTCGCGCCCACCCGCGATTACCTTGCCGCCCTCCCTTGGGGCGTCCCCGACGCCGTCTACCACGGCCCCACCGCCTTCATGCCGCTCACCTACGACCCGTACTCCGACCCCAAGGCCATGGGCATCTACGAGGAGATCGGCCCTCACGAGTTCGCCGAAGTCAATGCCGGCACCATTGTGTCCCGCATCCTCGAGAGCCGTGACCGTTACGAGGCCCGCCAGCGCGCCAAGGGCGAAAAGTCCAACGTGGAAGAGGCGCACAAGCGGCGGGAGCAGATGGAGGAGGAGCAGCGGCAAAAGGAGGCAGAGCGGGGAAACTAGTTGAACAATCATGGGAGAGAGTAGGAGGGGGGAAGTAGACTGGTCTGGAGTCTTGGGAGTTTCTTGTTCAGGAAAATAAAAAGGGCGTTTATTATGTACGTTTTTTTACATTTATTTCACGAGATAGGAACCAAGGGGGGTCTTCAACAGATCCGGGACTGAAGACCACCACATATATGCGAGCACGACACAAAAAGGGAATGCAAAATACCACGATCAACATGGAAGACGAACGGTTCTGTTTCTTACGAATGGAGTGGCGGGTTATGCTCTCTTCGCCGGGGGAGGCTGCAATGGGCAGTAAACACAGCCGTTTGAACGCCGTCACTCTACGTCACAGTGACCTTCTTCCGCGTATGCTGTCAAACGGCTCTGCGTCTCTCTCTCCCTCACACACACTCTCTCTCTTTCCTTCTATTTTTCCTGCTGGCAACGCCCACCCCCATGACGCAAAATGCGCCTGCCCTTGTCTTCCTAGTATTATCTCTCTCCCCTTTGCTGTCTCTCTGTTCTTTTTGTTACTGGTTGTCTTTGCCTTCGGATTTCGGGCGTAGGTGGCGTCCAGTTGCGGCTACTGTCGGCCACTTTCGGTTTAATCAAGAGCTTCTGCTTGTGTCACCCGCATCGGCGCTATCACTGCGAACACAAACAAAGAAGAAAAAAGGAAGGAAAAAAAAACCCTCCCATTCCCCCTGCTCTTGCTGCTGTGATTGGCATTCTTGTGGTAGCCATTGGACAACAACAATGTGCTCGAGCCGTGCATCTGCAGATGACTCCCACGATCTGCCGCCCCCCGGTTTCGGCGCTGAAAGGTGTGATTGACGCCGGACTGCTGGGAGTTCCGTGTGGCATACACCGCACAGTCTTGCCCATTTTTAGCATAAGTGGTGTCAAGCAAATTATCGATCTCTTGGCCCTTTGTAGCTCACACGAGATCGCAAGGAGGAACCAGGAACACCAGTAGTTTCGGAGTACTCGCACGGAGCGGGGAGGGAGCGGGCCTCGCCCACTGTTCTGGCAGCGCCGTGTTTCGCCACTGTCTTCTTCCCTGCAGATCACCACAAGGTCCCCCCCAACCTTCTAACAAGGCACGTTCGTGCACATCGACGGCGACCTTTTTGGGAAGACGCAAAAGCCCGACCCAAGCGGGCTCCATGGCAGGGCTCTGCCGCACATCCGCTCTGGGGCGCAGGAGACCATGCATATTGGACGCACATATTGGACACAAACAATGTTACTTAGTAGCGAGATGCACCTTTCCCGGTTTGCCTTATCAAGCTCTAGCGTAAGCTATCTCTCGGCCACACTGTGACGTTAACACCTATTCACGCATGTTAACGCCATGGACCACATGTCCGTACCGGCGTTGTACGGCGGCCTTGACCATGCAGCCAAGCAGAGCGCCCTTTGGACGACAGCGAGGGGGGGAAAAGGGCAGAAACGAGAAACACCCCCTGGAGCCTCCCGACTGGATGCTCTACATGCGATTGGCCAATTGAGCCGTGGCTATCCCGACCAGGCGTTTTGGGGGAACTTGTTGATAGCTTGCCACGTAAAAAGGTCTTGTAAAACTGGAAGGAACGACCGTCTTAGCTCCCCTGGAGTAGGAGAGTAGTTTCTCGAAAAGTAGCTGCTCGTAATACTTGTCGTTGTGCATGGGTACAAGGCCTGTCTCGATTTGCCTCTGAAGACAAGGGAGACCTAAGAAAAATCTTTTTTTTTTTTTTCAACCGCCTCCCCCGGCCTAGCAACCGTTCCTCCCTTTCGAGATCCCGCGTTCCTGTGCTGCAGCAACGTCCTGCAGCGCACGTTTAGCCCCAGTCGACCTGTGCAACACCACCACCACTCGATTTTTTTCTTGGCCTTGTCCGGACCCAGCTTGCCGTCCCCGGTCCCTTGCTTTCTTTCCTCTTTCGTTCTGAGTCACGACACACCTTTTCAGCTATAAGAAAGGGAACACCCTGCACACCTTGGCACACCTCTCGAAGGAGCCCCCCCTCCTCTTCTTCTTCTTCCCCTTCTTCTTCTCCTTTTTACTTTTTGGTTGCAGCCTTCATCCTCTCGCCTGGGTTTTTTTGCAACTGCCACTGACTTGTCTCGGCCAGTCTCTTTCCATCTCTTCTCAACACCACAACACACAACAAGTTTTTTGTTTCTTTCCCTTTTCCAACAAACTCTTCACAATGGCTGCCCAGACCTTTGGCGAGCAGGACCTGCCGGCCAACGGCAATGCCAACGGCGCTAACGGTGCCAACGGCGCTGCCATCCAGGCGCTCGACGCCTCCAAGCTGACCTACACCCTCACGGACAGCCCCCGCCCCGTGCCCAAGGACAACGTCGAGGCCTGCTCCGGCAAGGAGACCATCTGCACCGACCACATGATCACCGTCGCCTGGGACGCCGCGACTGGCTGGGCCGCCCCCGAGCTCAAGCCCTATGGGCCCTTCACCATCATGCCCACCGCCTCCGTGCTGCACTACGCCACCGAGTGCTTCGAGGGCCTCAAGGCCTACCGCGGCGACGACGGCAAGCTGCGTCTGTTCCGCCCGGACTGCAACGCCCGCCGCATGCTCATGTCCGCCTCGCGCATCTCGCTGCCGGCCTTTGCGCCCGAGGAGCTCGAGAAGCTGATCGTGGCCCTCCTGGCCGTCGACGGCGAGCGCTGGCTGCCGGCGTCGTGGCCCGCCGCAGGCGCCGGCTCGTACCTGTACCTCCGCCCGACGCTGATCGGCACGCAGCCGCAGCTGGGCGTCCAGGCCCCGCGCCAGGCCCTGCTCTACATCCTGGCCACCTACCTGCCCAAGCTCGACGAGCCGCAGGGCGGCATGCGTCTGGCCACGAACCCGGCCGACACGGTGCGCGCCTGGGCGGGCGGCTTCGGCTACGCCAAGGTGGGCGCCAACTACGGGCCCAGCCTGGTCGCCACCAACGAGGCCCGCGGCCGCGGCTTCCACCAGATCCTGTGGCTCTACGGCGCCGAGAACTACTGCACCGAGGCCGGCGCCAGCAACTTTTTCTTGCTGTGGCAGCCCCAGGCGGCCGGCGCCCTGCCGCAGCTCATCACCGCCCCGCTCGACGACCGCCTGATCCTGGACGGCGTGACGCGCCGCAGCATTCTCGAGCTGGCGCGGGAGCGGCTGGCCGGCAAGGTCGAGGTGGTGGAGCGCAAGTACAGCATCGACGAGGTGCTGGAGGCGCACAAGGAGGGCCGTCTGCTGGAGGCCTTTGCGGCCGGCACTGCAGTAAGTTTCATCCCGGTTTTTTTTTTTTTTTTTCTCGTTTCCCATTGATGCATACTAAACCTCTTCCCCAGTACTTTGTCACCCCCGTGTCCCTGGTCAACCACCGCGACCAGGACATCAACATCCCCATGTCCACCCCCAAGGGCGGTGAGTACACGCTGGCCCTGAAGAACTGGGTCAGCGAGATCATGTACGGCAAGGTGGACCACGCATGGGGCGTGGTCATCCCCGAGAAGCAGGACAAGGTGAGAAAGGCAGAGTAAGAAGACGAAAGAAGAAAACCCATAAGCAACAGCCAAAAAGTCAACCGGGTATAGACAAAAAAGAAAACGGGGTTCTTTGTCAGTCGTGTACCGCGCATCGTTTCTATCGTTTTTGTCCTTTTCATCTTTTGTGGAGTTTGGCATTTGGGCGTTTGGTCATGACCTGTCTAAAAAAAAGTAGATAGAAATGAATGATATCAGATTTAAAAAAAAAAGAGAGAAAAAAGGAAAAGGGAAAAACGCAAAACGCAAAACGCAAAACGCAAAACGCAAAACCATATTTCATGAGAAACAACACATGATATCCATACGTTCGACTGGAAACAGAAAAAAACTCCGAAATACTACGCCAGCATCTTGTGCTACTACATCCTGTCCCACTACGTCAGATACTCGTACGTCCCTCCGACCCTCTGTCGCACATTTCACATATGAACCAATAACTCCGTCATCTCCATTTTTAGTCATACTTGGACTGCCTCGCCAGCATGCTCTGCGCCAGCTTGCACTCCTCTGCAAGGATGAGTTTCCGGAACGACTGGCAAACATCTGTTAGTGCTTGACACGGGTTTTTTTTTTTTGTCTTGGTCATCGGACGCAGCATTTACCTTTTCATTCTCTTTCATGTCCCGCATGGCCTCGGCAGCAGCTGCATCCAACTCCTTTTCTGCGTCTTGAAGAATGGCGTCACAGCTGTTGGCCCCGGTATCGCCCTTCCTAGCAGTTATCGTTCCTTTGTCGTCTCCAAAAAGGGCCTCCAGAGCGGCTGTCACTTCGGTTTGTGCCTGGTCCCATTCCTTCCAGAGCCGTCCAAGCTCGTCTTCCAGTGTGGCCGCCGCTGCGCGCATGTTGGCCACCCGGTCCACGATCCGCTCCTCTCGCTCCACGGGCCTTTCCTTCTCTTTGCCTTTGTCGTCGATTGCCGTCGCCGCACGCGTCTGGATCTTGACAGTCCACTCGGCCGGCGGTCTGCTGTACATGGCCTGCTTGCTGGCCAACGTAGCCAGAAACGCGTTTTCTTCCTGCTCCATGCTGGTGAGCTGCTTTTCCAGCGCCCCCTCGACCTCGTTCAGCCGCTCCATCGCTCCCCTGTGCAAGTCTCTTGCCCGGTTCGAATAGCTCTCTGGGACGGCAGTTAGAGAAACTCTTGTGAGACACGCGACAGGCAAATGACCAGGGAGGAACACACGTTGCAATTCTTTTATGCCTGGCTGGCTGCCATCCTGGGGCCGGGGCTGGGCCTTTAGTGTGACTGGGCCTTCATTTGGCGATGCACCACCACGTAGAGCACTTTTTCCACTGCTGTCCAACGATGTCAAGGGTGGCTTGCGAATCGAGTCAAAAAAGGCTGCTGCCGGGTCTTGGACTGGAGGCGGCGGTTGGTCGCGCTTGTGGGCGGTGGGCGGTGGTGTGAGGTCAAGTTCTGCCATTAGTCTACTCTTTTTTTCTCCTCCTTTCGTATCTGGTTCTTGTCCCTCAGACAGGACTGTCGTGAGCCGCTTTTCGAAGACTTCCGACCAGTCTGTAGCCGCCATTGTTGATGCAGGACAAATGCTCCGGCCAAGTAGCTTTCGATGGTGTTCGGGTTGGCCTGAAAATCGACTGGGATGTTCATTTCTTTGCTGGTCATTGTGGCGGAAGCACTTACGCAGATTTTTCCTCACCATTTCGTGTATTTTCATCGAAAAGGAAGGAGCGATGCAGTTGTGCTGAGGGGTGGAACCCCATGATATTTGGGGGAAGTCGCGATTGTCAGCCTTGCAATTCTAGACAGGAAAGAACGCCCACAGCCACCATCTCGCATCAGGTGTACCTTTCTTGATCTTCCCGAAAACGTTCATCTGGACGATTCTTCTCTTAAATTTGTCTTTCATCTCTCTGTTGATACTTGCGAAACTGTGTTTCTTCGTCACCTGGTATTCGCCAGAGACAAACAGGCCCGCAGCCCGGTGCTGTACGACCCCTTGGATCTACGCAATATCACTCACTGGTAGTCAGTATCTGATTCCACCGGCACTCTTTCTTTCTTTCTTTCTCTCTTAAGGTGAGCCCTAAAGGGAATTGAGTGTAATCTCTTTCTAATGTGGTTGAAGTTTTGAGCTCAGCTGGGGGGGTTCCAGATAGCGGTAGGGTTTCGTCAAGAGACAACCCGGCAAAAGTTTCAGAATGACGTCGAAATAGTGTCAGTCACTGTGTTCCAGTACACTAGAAGCGCCCCAACTAGCTTTAGCAGCATCTTGGCCCGTGCAAACTAGCGTCTAGTGTGTTAGTCCCTCGTCAACACTCTCTCGGCCGAGACCGACACTCCGGACACGTTAACTAACGTGTAAGTAGCACGCCTGTTTTGCTTCGCTTTACGGCGTCATGTCGACGACTGCTGGCACACAATTTGCAGCAATGACGCCTTGTAGCAGGCCAACTGATGGCCTTCTATGCAGGCCTTGTAGCTGTTGGCCTCTAACAAACGGCTGCGTTATCTAGCTTAGAAGTCGAGGCTCTCCTCGTCATCGAGAGCTCATCCTCTAATGAGGCCAGATGCCCTCCTTCATGGGGGGATACCAGATCTCCGCCTTTCCTTTAAAAAGTCTGCATCCTCCCCCCTTATGCTCTTTGCGCTGTGCTTTGGTTTTGCTCCTCGCCGTTTCCGTGATTTCCCTCTCTTTCCTCCTTCATTTGGATAGTTGACCCGGCTGCAGCCCGAGCTTTTGACAGGAGCACTCCAATATTCGAAGCGCCAGCCGCAAAAGCTACGTGCATCAGTCAACATGCGTCTGTCTGTTGTTTCCTGTGCCGTTTCGGCACTGCACACCGTCGTTGCCCTTGCGGACAATGTCCTCATGGAGTCCTTGCCAGGCGTCCCAGACGGGTGGACGAGAGTCGGAGAGCCAGATCCTGACCAGATCATCCGCCTGAGGATCGCCCTGAAGCAGCCAAAGGCGGCCATGTTCGAGGAGGCTCTCTACAACGTGTCGACACCGGGGCACCCTGACTATGGAAAGCATCTGTCGGCCCGCGACGTCGCCTTCATGATGGAGCCATTGGAAGACTCGACTGAAAAGGTCACGGAATGGCTGTCCAACAGCGGCGTCCCGTCCAGCATGATCGACAACCAGGGCGACTGGATCAGCTTCCAGACCACGGCCAAGGAGGCCAACAAGATGCTCAACACGCACCTTTCGACGTTCGAGCAGGACCAGCAGCAGCTGACCCGCTCGCTGGAGTACTATGTCCCGCGCGACCTGAAGCCACACATCGACATGATTGCGCCGATCACGCGCTTCGGCAGCCTGCGCACCATGAAGAGCCACATGCGTCGTGAATCCATGGTTCTGGGGGCAGCCGAGAGCAAGGCTTGGAGCCGCAAAGCTTCCTATGTACCGCCCGAGAGGCTCAACGCCAAGGCTTGCAACACCTCCATGACTCCCGAGTGTCTTCGGGCTCTGTACCGGGTCGGTGCGCGCAAGGCTGACGAGGTGGATGGTGCTCTGTTTGGCGTCGCCGGGTTTCTTGAGGTATGCTGCGAACCATCCGGCCTTCTCTTGTTCCGTGAGAAGCAAGGCATGCTAACACGGCGACTTTGCGCTGCTGCCAGGAATACGCAAGATACGATATGCTTGACATATTCACCGAAAAGTACGCTCCATATGCTTCCGCGTCGAACTTCTCTGTTGTGGAGATCAACGGCGGCAAGAACGATCAGGAGAACAACACCGTCGATTCCGCCGAGGCCAATCTGGACATCCAGTACGCGCTTGCTCTGTCCTTTGACACCCCGGTTGTGTACTACTCGACTGGCGGTCGTGGTCCGTTGGTTCCTGACGGAGAGTAAGTCTAGTCCACGCTCCACAAGACGCAACGAAGAATAGACTGACGCATTTTTTTTAAAAAAAAAAGCCAACCCGACATGAACAAGATCTCCAACGAGCCTTACCTGGACTTCCTTGAGTACATGCTCAAGCTCAACGACTCTGAGCTGCCGCAGACTCTGACGACGTCGTATGGAGAGAGCGAGCAGTCTGTCCCCGAGGCCTTCAACCGGAAAGTCTGCCAGATGTTTGGCCAGCTCGGAGCTCGTGGCGTCTCGGTCATCTTTGCCTCTGGAGAGTGAGTTGACCCAACAGCCACACAGGCATTATATCAACAAACATGGACTGACGCGTTTGCAGTGCTGGCCCAGGCACGTCCTGCGAAACAAACGACGGAACAAACAAGGCTCGCTTTATGCCGACGTTCCCAGGGTACGTTCTCCAGAGAGTGGCAAGTTTCTTGCATTGGTTGGCTGAGCTAGGCTAACCATTGCAACCCCACCCATCAGAGCCTGTCCGTTTGTCACCTCTGTTGGTTCAACGCGCTATGTCAACCCTGAACAGGCCGCAGAGTTCTCGTCCGGAGGCTTCTCTGACGTCTTTGGACGCCCTGCCTATCAAAACAAAGTTGTCAACAAGTTCCTGAACATCCTTGGTGACCGGTGGGCAGGCCTGTACAACCGGGGTGGCCGTGGTTTCCCGGATGTTTCTGCCCAGGGCAAGAGATTTCACATCTTTGACAAGGATCGCAATATGCTTGTGGATGGAACCAGCGCCTCGGCACCTGTGTTCGCGTCCTTGATCTCCATGCTCAACAGCGCCCGCCTGAAGGCCGGACAGCGCCCTCTTGGCTTCCTCAACCCTTGGCTCTATGGCAAGGCTTCCGAGGCGTTCACTGAGTACGTACCTGTTTTACCCACACCCGCCAATTCTTCGATATCACTGAGAAAACCGGGGTAAAAAAAACCCCCCATTCTAACTCCTTTGTGCACAGCATTGTCCACGGCGGCTCCACGGGCTGCAGAGGTAAGGTCGTTAACGGCGTCCGCACGTCGAACATCACCATCCCCTACGCATCGTGGAATGCGACAAAGGGCTGGGACCCAGTCACCGGTCTGGGAACTCCTCTCTTCGACATGCTTCTGAAGATCAGCACCCCCGACGCAGAGATGGACAACATCACTTGGCCATTCTAAGCAACGAGTCGCTGATTCTTTGAGAACTGGACGTAATACTATTTACCCCAATGTACGCGAAATCAGCCAGGATGCGCAACAACATGGACCTCTTTGGTTTTGCAGAATAATACGGCCACCGCGATGTTGTCTTTGTTTGTACCCTCCTATAGCTTTTATAGATCAATTCTGAGCAACAGAAAGGAGGCGTGACCTGGCAAGCGTGTGTAACATGAGCCTTCACTTTCGCCTCTGCGTGAACAGCCTGCTTTTCTGGTTCATTATAAATTCCCACTCCCTGACACACTTTCCCCTGGACTCTTTCCTCTTAAAAAATTTCTTCTGCTTTCTTGGCTAGAACACTTCGGCTGATCAAAGACTACTTGGTAATGATTGTTTGATTCATCCAAATTATACATGGCTTGAATCTGACGGCTTCTTCCCTTCCACAGATCTTCTCCAGTCCGAACTTGACCTGAACTCATCGCGATCATTGCAAGCTATATCGTAGCAGCATCTTCATCAACCTCTATTGGTTCCAACACTGGTATATATTGGGTAAGAGGTTTCGCGTATCCATCGTCGTCACTAACCTGGTGACCCAGACAGACGGTCATGGCTTCCAACGACGAAAACCGGCCAATGAATGGCCGTGGAGACGAAAACAAGACGCCAGTGCGCCGGCATGCCTGGCACCAGTACGGGCCCCTCCGAGAGATGAGTCCTAACATCTCAACACTGGTGGAGCAACGCCCGAGAGCCAATGTCCACCAAACAACGACCGACGCTCTGGTTCCCCGAGAGCGGGATCTTCATCAGACTGCTGTCGCTAGCAGTGGCCAACGTGCCGGCGTTCAGCCTCGGTTGAATGATTTTCACGCCGCGCTCCCGAAGCAGGTTCCGGAGGATCGAGCTCTGGGCCCAACGGCGATGTGGCCGAGCCAGCCACAGCAACTCGCAGGTGCTTCGCAGCCCGTACACCCGTGGGAGGGCTTGCACGCCAAAGAAAATAAACAAGCCACTCCGATGGTGCCCGAGACGCACTATTGCTGGAGCGGCTGGCTTGCCGGTATGCAAGCCTCGCCCGGGGAAGCAAAGAAGCAGCTTCCAGCTGCTCGTCCCCAGGCTACGCATGCCTTGACTCCGCTGGCAACAAGCTCAGCTGGTGCAGTGACACCCAGCCGCCTGCAGTACTTGCAGGCCTTGCACAGGGAACAGGAGAACGATAGGGACCCTTTCGGCCTCTCGAGCCAAGGTGCCGTTCCACACTCCCCAGCCCAGCAGCAGCACCAGCAAGAGCAGCAGCCGATCCAGCAGACCCAGCAGACTCATCAGACCCATCAGACCCATCAGACGCAGAAACCGGCGCCGACCTACTCCGCGGTGGCTTCAGCGGGCCATACCCAGGCACTCGCAACGACGGGGAAGACGAGGACAGCGACATCGACGACGCCAAGAAATAGGACGCCTACGCCCTCCGCCACGGCGTCGATCGATTCGCCTGTCACAGTCGTAGGGCCGTTGAGTACGACAACCACACCTGCGACTTCCTCTTCCTTGGTTCCCATCCCAGCCCCGGTCTTGGATTCCGACCCTGGCTGCGGCCTTGCTTCCACGGACGCGGCCACCGGCTGTCATCCCCCGCCTCGGTCTCCAGGACCGTCGGCTCCCGGTTTCGGCCCAACCACGACCGGCTACGAGTTTGAGCTCAACCACGATGGCAACCGCGATGAGCTGCGCCGACAGAAGCTGTGGGCCGCTCATCAGCTGGGGTCATGCAAGGAGAATGAGCGGTACCACCACACCCAGACAACGGCCTGCGTCGCAGCCGTCAATGGACAGCTCGTCGGACCATACAGCCCGGAGAGCCTCTATCGCTACGGGACCGACGCCGACGCCGGGGGGCTGCGCGTGACGATGACTCTGTTCAAGACCAACAGCGGCGGTTCCGGAAGCGGCGGCTGTGACAGCAACGGCGAGTCCGCCACTCTCCTGGATGCGGAGCTCCGCCTGCGGTTCCAGATCATCGTCCCCCCGCACGGGTACCGCAGCAGCAGTTGCTACAACGGCAGCAGCCATGTCATCACGGCCACGGCCTCCAAATCCCCAGGGTCAGCCATGTTCGCGCCCGGCTTGCAGTCCTCGCACCGTATGCAGCACAGCAGCAGCGACAGCATGGGCAGCGACAGCACCATCAGCACCAATACCAGCACCACCAGCGGCAGCGGCAGCTGTGGAACCAACCACGTACACGTCATCCCGATGGGCCCTTCCCGGACCTTTCTTCGCTACAGCATCCCTATTACTCCTCCTCCTCCTCCTCCGGTTGCCATAGCCATCCACAACAGCTCCCGCAGCAAGGGTCGTCGCTACGACATTGCCTTTGCCACGATCCCCCTCCGCGGTGGCATCCCTGGCCGGCCAGGATATCGTCCGCTGAATGAGCGCGATGCCATCGACCGCATCCGTACCTGGGGCGGGCAGCCGGACCGCGGTGTCTTTGGCAATGCATGGCTCATCCACATGGCCGTGGAGCAGAGGCAGGCCGATCTCCAGATGGAGGAGGGCGTCCTGGACAAGATGCTCGCCCGGGAGGGACGCCACCACGAGACACAGGCCCGGGGTCCGGCCTGGGGCCTGACCGGGGCCGACATCACCCGCATCCGGCAGACGGTCCAAACGGTGCACACAAGCATGACGAGCCTCCTGGAGCGGGAGGGGACGCTGTCGATCCTGCTGTCGAACCACTGGTCGCAGAAGCGGATTGCGCGGCAGTGTCCGGACCTGGTGGCGATGTGGCTCATGGCCCAGGAGAATCTTTGAAAAAAAAAAAAGATGAAGGAGTGTATGAACACTAAATCCACGAGTTTTGTATAAATGATGTGGAGATGATGTATGCGAAGAAACACACCAGCGTTGATTATAAGGGGGGAACAGCATACTCGAAGGAGAATGGCATATTCCGAGAGAGAGGGCAAATCTTCTGTGTCTCGGTGTATTCAGATTGTATCAAGCAGAAAGCTCCAGAGAAACAATGAGCAGTTGAGCAGACCAGGCTATTCGTGTTAATCATAAGATGCTATGTTGACGACACTTGCCTCCATGTTCCTCTTAGATTCTTACCAAGACAGAAAGAGCCGTTAGGTCTGGACTTTCCCATTCCGCTCATTATTCGACGACGGTTCATACTGTGCCTTCCATTTGTGAAAACATAGATAACACCCCCGGTGGCAGCCACCTCCGGATCGCTCCTTCTTCTTTTTTCTTTCTTGGGAAAATTGGGGCTCTCCACCCCTTTTCGTTGCTCCTTTGGCGAGTCCGAGCCTGACAAAAACATCAAAAAACATCAAAAAAACATCCAAAAAAACGGAGGTCTATCCCAAACCCAATTGCAGCATGTCGACAAATGCAGAGGTCGATACCGCGCTTCACCGGCTCTACGACACCATATTGGTGCTCGATTTTGGGTAATCACGGCCTGAAAGTATCCTCTTAAGGCAAAGGAAGTTTCCTATACTGACCTTGGCCTTGACTAGCACTCCATACGCGGGCCTCCTGACCAAACAGATTCGTGAATGCAAAGTGTATGCTGAAATGCTGCCATGCACGCAGAAGGTGGCGGATCTGGCTTGGCGCCCGAAAGGAGTCATTCTCTGCGGAAGTCCCCTCAGCGTGTACGAGAATGACGCATCCCATGGTACGTCGACACGTGCATTTCATTGCAAGGGCAGAAGAAGTAAACAGAGTCAGTAAATTGACTGACTCTTTGCCACAGTCGACCCCGAGTTTCTGAAGTTGGTATGGACACCATGCTTCCCCTTTTCAGCGTGACTTTTCTTTGCCACTCACACTTTGTCAACAGGGAGTTCCTGTTCTGGGGGTTTGCTACGGCATGCAAGAGCCGGCTTACCAGCGCGAGCTGCCCAAATGCATTGAAAGCAAGTATGTGCTAGGCGCCACACACCCATAATTGGAACGCACCACGTATTCTGACTGAGCCATAGATATCGACTTGAGGATCTCGAGGTAGCCAAAGTCTTCAATTGTGTTGACCGTCTCTTTGTATGGCCCTCTTTCACGGTAGCATATTCGAAAGAAAGTCGTCAATAATTTTCTTGGCAGCATACTGACACAGAGGCACAGGATGGATTGCCAGAGGATGTGCGTGTTTGGATGTGCTGTGGAGACACCCTGAATAAGCTCCCAGAAGGATTCATCACAATTGCTACGACGAAGAGCGCTCCGTATGCGGCCATCAGCCACGAGACCAAGCCAATTTATGTCATCCAGTTCCATCCTGAAGTGACGGACATTTTCGAGTGAGCAGTCATGATAACGCCAGAGAATAGAAAACAACACGAGAGCTAACAAACGACACCAAAAAAAAGATGCGTCTTCCTCAAAAACTTTGCCGTAGCCATCTGCGGCGCCCGCGAGAGCTGGACCATGGGCAACTTTGCCGAGATTGCAATTACTCGCATCCGATGGCTGGTGGATGCCAGGTGGCTCGTCATAGGCGCCGTCAGCAACAGCATCGACTCGTTTGTCGCGGCTAAGCTCATGCACGTGGCCCTTGGCGGACGCTTCCGCGCCTTTCTCGTCGACAACGGCTGTCTACGACTGAACGATGCCAACGAGGCCTACAGCAGGTTCACAAAAGACCTGGGCATCACCACACTCGAGTCTGACATCTCGAAGCAGTTTGTCGCTCGTCTGGAGGGCATCACCGACCCGGAAGCCAAGCGCAAGCTTATCGGCGACGAGTTCGTTAAGCTCCTTGAGGAATCAGCGCAAAGATGGGAAACCATAGTAGCGGAAACCCGTGCAGCAACGGGTGTAGCGATTGTGGGGGAACGCACACTCTGGTTCCGACCGGGCACATTGTATTCTGATGTCATCGGGTCGATTTCGTTCAAGGGCCCCAGCCCAACGAAGAAAACCCACTACAACATGGGCGGGCTCCCGATGCGGACGACGGAAGGCCACGGCCGCGAGATGAGCGAGCCGCTTCGCGATCTGTTCTTAGACGAAGTGAGAGAGCTGGGCCGGGTCCTGCATATAGACAAGGATCTCGTCGAGCAACATCCATGTCCTTGGGCGGGCCTGGCCATGCGGGTCCTGGGGGAAGTGACACCAGAGAGACTTGAGGTGATCCGCCAGGCGGATTTTCGATTTATCTGTGAGTTTTGGCCCCCTCCTATTTACAGACATGGAAGCTGTTCACCTGACACATCGCAGCCATACTCTACGAATATGAGTGGTACAACAAAATGGAACAAGCTTTCGCTGTACTCGATCCCAGCGTGAGTCTCCTGTCTATGGATCTCAGGAATGAAACCCAAGAATGAACAAAGACACTAACAGCAAATCAAGCGGGCTGTGGTAGTGGGGGGTAGCCAACAAGTCCATGGGTATATTGTAAGTGTTTGGGGACAATGGACCCTGGAAATGACGAAAGAGGCGCTGACATCCATCCCGTAGGTCATTCTCCGGGCTACCGCATCAAGTGACTTTAAGATGGTCAAGCCCCTACTAATTTATTCAGACGTGGTGGACGATGTGGCCACCCTCATCACCGACGAGGTGGCCGGTGTTTGCCGTGTCTTCTGTGATTACACAAGGTGAGTCGACCGTGTTCTAAAGCAGCGGAGAATCTATCCAGAGCAGCTGGCTGACAGTCCATAAGCACATCGCCTGACGCGGGCCACACTGTTTACGATTTGACTGGACAGGAAGACTGCGAATGACTAGAACCATAAAACATCGGCTTTTCCCCCAAGATGCATTCTTATCGCTGGGTAAACACGGAGAACCACTCTGGCAGACAGACATTAAAATGAAAGCTCGAATACAAGCAAATTGATATCAGAACGAAAAGCAGAAGAAAAGAAAACCAAAAAAAAAAATTTCCACTGAATGCACCCCCAACATGAAATGAGACAATGGAAAAAAAGCAACTACTGGACCATTTTGATCACAAAAGTCCCATTCTTCTTTCCCATTTTTTTATTTCTCTTCCTCCTTCGTTCCCTTCTCGGCCAGGCCCAGTATCTCCTTCAGCTCGTCTATCTCGGCATGGTCCCGCGTCGTCTTCATCCGGTGGCACCACGTCACTCTGGTCGTCTGGGTCTTGCCATCTCTGGTCGTCGTCTCGAACAAGAACTCCCCGCCCACCTGGCGCGCATTGCCCCCCTTGTTCACCAGCCCCTTGGGCACCTGCTTGAGCGTGAGGAACATGGACCGCAGCACCATCCGCGCAAACGACATCTCCTTCATGTAGTTGCCCTTGGTGCCCAGTGCCAGTGTGCTTACCATGCCGAGCTCGTCGTACAGCTGCCGTGTCGGGTCGGCATAGATGGGGTACGGGCACCCAGACGTCTCGGCGTAAAAGTCAATCAGGGAGGGTTCGCCGCACCCGATGACGATGATTCCGCGGGTGGAGGAGGAGGAAGAAGAGCCAGTTGAGTCGGCCCCTCCTCCGGCCTCCAGCATGGCCGGCGGAATCTCCCTGGACAGAACACGGAGGTATTCTTGGCAGTTCTGCAGTAGGGTGTTGTTAGCACTTTCTTTTTTTAACAGACACCGCTTTTCAGTCTACACACCCCACAGAAAAAGTGCCGGACAAACACAATGAGGACCCGCCCCGCCGCCTGCAACGCGGCCGGCTCGTACAGGCTCCGGAACGAGTGCGCCTGGCCGGTGCGGTCGAGCACAGGCAGGTCGCCGACGCGTCGGAGGGTCTCCGTGGAGGGAAGCGTGTTGTTGGTGCGGACGGATCCGGCAAAGTCGGGCGGGTTGACTTGGTCGTCGGGGGTTGCTGCAGTAGCTGCAGCGTCTTTTGGGATGTCTGCTTTTGGGGTGTCTGCCTTGGTGTCTGCCTGGGTGTCTGCTTTTGGCTCTTCCTCGACACCGTTTTCGGCCGTCTTCGCTGGCGGCGGTGCCGGCTTGTCTGCTGCAGCTGCAGCCTGGCTGTCCGAAAAGATGGCCATTGTGAAAGCCAAAGTACGTCGGCGAAAAGGTTCGGATAGAAAGAAAAAAAAAGGCTACGTTGGGGAAATAGACGGGGGGGGGCGTCGAGAGGGTCTGTCGCTGTGTACAATTACAATGTTGATTTCGCTGGGCGATTTCAGATGTGGCCGTATATAGTGCCCTGGGGAAGGTACGTCGGACGCGCTTTCCCAGGAAGCTTTCCAAGTGGTGGTGTTCATTTGTGCTATGCAAGAGAATACCACACCCCTCTAACTTCCTTCCTACTTCGTCTGGTCTCCAAAAAAAATGTGTGGCGCTTGGACGCTTCCGGGATACAGCTCGTGGTGGACGATCTTTGGCTGGCTGCCCGCCCTTTGCCCGGGTTTCACCTGTGTTAGAGCTGGCCCCCACAAAAGGCGGAGGAGCTCTACGTTTTTTTTTCTTTCTTTTCTTTTCTTTTTTTTTTTTTTTTTTTTTTTTTTCTTTTTTTGTTGGGAAACGAGTGAACAGGATTGGTCAAAAATACAAAAGCTGCGAGAAAAACTAAAAAAGGAAGGTAAATGGAGATTGTCCACNCCTGTGTTAGAGCTGGCCCCCACAAAAGGCGGAGGAGCTCTACGTTTTTTTTTCTTTCTTTTTTTTTTTTTTTTTTTTTTTTTTTTGTTGTTGGGAAACGAGTGAACAGGATTGGTCAAAAATACAAAAGCTGCGAGAAAAACTAAAAAAGGAAGGTAAATGGAGATTGTCCACACATAAGGCGTATGAACAAGTCCAAGCAACGCAGAAATAGAAAACCCATCTTTGCGGTTTTAAAAAAAAGGCGAAAAAAAAAGTCAAATCAAATCAACAACCAACCGGCCGGGCTGAGCTCCTTTGCACAAGAGGCATATATCAATGGCTGTCCAGACTGGCGAGTTCCAGGAAGGTACAGACAGTATGGGCTTGTCTTTGCCTCTCAGCAATCCCGTATGGATGTTGGAGAATTCGAATCCTCTAACAGCATTTCTTCTTCTTCTAAAAAAGACAATCTCAAGGTCCTTCCATCCACTTGTCGACCTTTCTGCCACGTCCCCCCCTTCTCATTCTTTCCCTTTCCTGATCAGCAGGCACTCTTGTATGTCACTTCCTCCTATCAGGCAGTGCTGCAAGGAAAAAAGGATACACATAGACAACCAAAGCTGACAGGGCGCACTCACTCCAGCCGAGGAGCTTTCCATTGTCCCGCAAAAATAAAACACCAGTCACAGGCATGTGAGTCAACACCAGGCCCTTGGTTCCCTTCCACCAGGCGAATGAGAGAGAGAGAGAGAGAGAGTTTGACCAGGAAGTCGGAGAGGCGGAGTTCCTGCCAGGTTCTCTTCAGTCCAGCCGTTGTCGAGTGAGCCCGGTTGAGAGTTTGCCTCCTTGTGGTCTGCATCATACTAGAGAATCTCTCGTCGATGGGAGCCAATTTTGAGAAAGAAAAGAGATGCCCCTCCCACGCAATATAACAGGTGGGGGGATGGTTCCTTTTCTCCAAATTGGACACCTCTCTCTCTCTCTCAATTGAGTGGTGGCTGCTGATTTTTGCTGGCGATTTGGTAGCGACTGCCGAATAAGTTATATCAAAAAGTACAAAGTTGTACTTTTTAGGGGGTGTGGCCGGTACCAGTACGCTTTCAAACTCCCCCCTTTTCCCCTCTCTTCTGTAACACTGTTGAATGTATCTTCCGCACGCACACACACTCCCGGGGAAGGTTTGCCCGGTCAAAAGCAAATGTTGGTGGCTGTTGTTGCTGTTGCCTCGTGTTCCTGCTCAGGGAGAAAAAAAAAAGAAAAGGAAGGAGACAGAGGAGACATTTGTATCATAACATTTGTCTGTTTACCTCCCCCCTCCCCTCCTGTTAATTCACCCTGCTCCAAGAGTGTGTTCCTCAATCGTAGCCAGCGCCGCCGATTTGGCTGGCGAAGCCGGTGCTGATGCTCTGCTGGTCATCGTCGTAACGACGATAGCCGTTGCCCGAAGCCATGCGGCCGCTGCTCTCCACGTACTGTTTAAGCCGGTCGCTCTGGCTGAAGGACGTCAGGCGTCCGTTCACGGCATCGTGCAGGCCCGCACCCAGACTGGCGCCGCCCTGTCCGACGCCCTTGCCGCCAATAACGCTCGAGTTGGCCGTCACGTCCGTGAACTCCGAGTTGGCCACGCTTTCGCCCGCTATGCTCTCAGCCACGCCACCCCGGTTGCGGCCCTTGCCACCCGACCGGCCCATGGGGCTAGCACCGGGCAGGCCAGGCCACTGGTCCGGGCTGAAGCTCGAGAACATGGCCGGGTACGCTGAGCTAAGGCCCGCGGCGCTGCCGCCCAGTGCCGAGCTGTGGATGGACGAGACGTCGTCGGGGATGTAGGACACCATCGAGCCCGCGTCAAAATCACGCATCATGCCGTTGGCGCCGTGGCCGTGGCCAAAGCGGCCACTGCCCACGCCACTGCCGTTCTCGGCACCGTAGTGGCCGGAGCGCGGCGGGCGGTAGCTCTGCTTGGGGCGGCTGAACTGGTGGAGCGACGGCTGCAGGTTGGTGAGGGGGCCCTCGACGAGGCACTTGTGGTCCTTGAAGTGGACGAGCAGGTGGTACCAGAGCTCGTGCTTGGCCAGGACCTTGGGGTTGCCGATAATCACGATACCGTACTTGGCACGCGTCAGGGCGACATTGAGACGGCGCGGATCCGACAGGAAACCAATGCCCTGGTTCTCGTTGGAGCGCACGCACGACAGCACAATGTAGTCCTTTTCACGGCCCTGGAAGGCGTCGACCGACGCGACCTCGACTTCCTTGTAGCTCTCCTTCTTGAAGGTGCCCGTGTTCTGCATGGTCGTGACAATGTAACTACGCTGGCCCTCGTACGGCGTGATGACGCCAATGTCGGCCGGCTTCACGCCGGCCTTGAAGAAGCGCGTAACAACTTTCTCGACATTCGACGCCTCGGTGCGGTTGAGGTACGACGTGCCGGACGCCGAGATCTCCTCGTTGCCCAGGTTCGACCAGAACATCATTGGCGTGTCCACCACCGGCCAGGGGAAGTCGACGTCCTTGCGCAGACGCTCCTGGATGGTGACTCCGTTCTGGAGCGACCCCTCGTAGAACATGTTGGACGGGAACTCGGCCAGGTGCGGGTGCATGCGGTACTGCACGTTCAGCCGGATCGGCGAGAAGCCGAGCTTGACCAAGCGCTCAAAGAGCGACTGGTTCAGGCCCGCCTTGGCCGCCTTCTTGTTCATGATCACCGGGCCCAGCTGCTTGTGGTCGCCCACCAGCACCACCTGCTTGCAGCCCAGCACCAGCGGAATCATGCACTCCGGCTCGGCCGACTGCGTCGACTCGTCGATCAGCACGTTGCGGAACTTCATCTTGGCCAGCCGCGGGTCGCCCGCACCGACACACGTGCAGCACACGACATCAGCATTACTGAGAATCTCGCGCTCCGCGGCCTTGGTCAGCTGCTTGAACTTCTTCTCGTCCACGCTCGACAGCTCGCCCACTTCGCTCTTCAGCTGCTGCAGGCGGTTCAGCTCGACGTTGGTGTCGTTCATGCGCACCTGCTCGTGCAGGGCCAGGAAGCTGACCGACGACTCCACGTCCTCGCGCGACTTGGCCGTCAGCCGCACCACCTTGAGGCCCGTCCGGTGCACGCGCTCGCACAGCTGGTCCACGGCCACGTTGGACGGCGCGCAGACCAGCACCGGGCTGTTGTTCAACTTTGCCAGGTGGTAGATGATCGTGGCCGACGTCACCGTCTTGCCCGTACCGGGGGGCCCCTGGATGAGACTCAGCGGCGTCGACAGGACGGCCTTGATCGCACTAATCTGGCTGCCGTTCAGCTCGGGCAGGGCGGGCGCCGTGAACTTCTTGGGCATGGACATTTTCATGGGCGCCACGGCCACCTCGTGGCCCAGCAACTTGTGGAAGATGTAGCCAGACACGCTCATCTCGTCGACGGCAAACGTCTTCATGGCCACCTGCATGCGGTCGTAGGACGTCGCCTTCCACACATAATCAGCCGAGAAGTTGTGCGTGCATTCGGTCGGCACCGACTTGTCGTTGCCCGTCTTGCGCAGCTCCAGCGTGACCTCGTCCGACTGGTTGTTCGGGATCTTGATGACGTAGCCCACGCCCTCCCAGGCCGGCCGCAGCTCGCCCTTGTACTTGAGGCGCATCTCGTCGCCCACCGCGAGCTTGACGTCGCCCGACTCGATCTTGGGCAGAATGAAGCTGGCCAGGTGCTTGTTGTTCAGGCCGTAGTCCCAGCGGATTACCAGGTTGTCCTCGGACTGGGCCTCCTTGAGCTTCTTGTCGTAGTCCGACTCCATCTTGACGAGGGGCCCAAAGATGTTCTGGTAGTGGTACGGGTCGTCGTATTTGAGCAGCACGGGCTGCGGGTCGTCGTCGACGCTGGCGGCACGCTCGAGGTCCTGCACGGTGGCATTGGCGTTCTCCTTCCACAGCTCCTCCAGACGAGCAATCATCGGCGGGGTCAGGTGGCGCGCACGCAGCTGCTCGGCATCAGAGGGCGGGGCCACGAGCCAGGACAGGAACGAGCGGTCCTCGATCAGGGGCAGCCAGCGCGAGATGTCCCAGCTCATGTCCTTGGACGAGGTGCTCGCGGCGCAGGGCTGGCGGCAGAGCAGCACGACCACGGTGTCGGACTTGGCGGGGATGAAGCCGAGCAGAAAGACATTCTTCGTGCCGCAGTTGTAGCATTCGAGGACGGTGTCGCCCAGGGCAGACTCGGGATGGAGCTGGACCTCCTTGTGGCGGGCGCGGACGAGATGGTTCACAATGTGCGACGACGTGGCGTTGCCGCGAGCGCTGCAGAACCACTTGTTGCAGGCCAGGCACTTGACGACCGAGGCCGGCGAGTGGATGCCGCAGTATCTGGGGGGTGGGAATACCCGTTAGCCGCGTTTCCTGAATACATGTGTCTGTCCGTGTTTTGGGGGTCCCATTGCTGGCATGAGACAAGGCTCTCCTCCTCTTCCTCACCACCTTTTTCCCTGTCGGAATTCTCGGTTCTTCCACCCCTTCTCTTGCTTCCCTCTTGTTCTGCCATGTCTCCGTTGTCTCTTGCTTCTCGCAGCTCCTTCCGCAACCCACTTACGCGCAAGCATGAGCTGGAAGCTCCTTTTCCTCCTCCTCAGGCTCCAGCTTGAGGCCCTGGACGCCGTCAACCGGGACGCTCGTCAGACTCTCGACATCATCGTCGTCATACGCCTCCGTGCCATTGTCATCGTCATCGTGGCGGCGTCGCGTGGCACTGCCGAGCCCAGCACGGCCACCGTACTTGCCATACAAGAGGTTCTCGTCCGGGTCGATAGCCGAAAGATCGTCGTTGCCGCCAGCCTTGATGGCGGCTGCCGAGTCGGAAATCAGGTGGTTGCCCACATGGGTGAAGGCTCCCTCCATGGCTCTGCAGGGCAGGGGTTCTTGTCCAGGAGAGTCTGGCAGAGAGAAAGAAGAAGAGCAAGGACAGCCAAGCTCGTTTTTTCTCGGCCGGTAAATCGGATGGACCTGCTACTTCTTGTCTCTTTTTTCGGGTGGTTGTATCTTAAAAAGGTAAGTTGGCTTTCTGTTTTCCTGACAGTCTGTATATCAGGAAGCTGGGGAGCCGGGTGCTATCCGCAGGTAGTACCCTGACATTCGGGGCTCCTTGATTGTCGTGAGGCTGCAAACGAAACAAAAGTAGGCGACCACCTCAAAATTGCAAAGTTGCCCTCAATTCAACACGCAAAAGTTTACTATCACTAACTAGCACTCTACGTGCGTTGTGCGGGGCGATAATAGCAGTGTGTTTTTTTTCTTTCCCGCCAGAGTCACGTGAAATACTGAGCTAATCTTATCGATAAGATCTTATCTGTCGGGACGTTTTCACTGGGGACAATTTTTTTTTTCCTGGTATGTGTGAGGTGCAAACCTTTTCTGCAAGGACGACAACCACACACTTTATGACAATTGCTCTTCGTCTCACACCTACAATATGCTGGTAAGTTCATGCATAGACGACTTTTCTGAGTGTAGGTACGATTACGCTTCAATTACTAACTCTCGTTTTTTTTTGTCCGCAGCGCAAAACCGTACGCCAGCGGAGAGAGTATCTCTACCGCAAGGCGATGATCTTGAAGGAGGCGGAAATTAACGAGAAACGTGCGAAGCTGCGGAATGCTATTGCTCAAGGCAAACCTCTAGAGAAGAACATTGCGAAGGACAAGGAACTGCGGAAGGATTTTGCCTACGACGAGTCCCGCGAGGACGTGGACGCCAACACCCAACTGGACCTGGACGATGAATATGCACAACTAAGTGGCCTCGTTGAGCCTCGCGTGCTGGTGACGACGTCGCGGTCTTCGTCGAGCCGCCTGACGACTTTCAGCAAGGAAGTCCGACTTCTTCTGCCGACCTCCATCCGTCTGAACCGTGGTAACCTGATTCTCGATGACTGTGTGCGGTCAGCCAAGTCGGCCGGCCTGACCGACATTGTGTTGCTGTCCGAGCACCGTGGCACGCCGACCGGACTTGTGTATGTGACATGCGAACGTGGAAGAGATGGAAAGAAGAAGAAAGGATATGACGGCTAACCGGGTCACTAATAGGATCTCTCACCTCCCCCACGGCCCGACAGTCTCCTTCTCCCTCCACAACGTGCTCATGCGCACGGATATCCCGAACGCCATCCGCGGCAACGTCTCGGAAGCCTACCCGCACCTCATCTTTGAGGGCTTTACGACCCGCCTCGGCGAGCGCATCTGCAAGGTGCTCAAGCACCTGTTCCCGCCGCGCGACCCCATCACCAGCAAGACGAAGCTGTCGAACCGGGTGGTGGTGTTCAAGAATGTGGAGGATGTGATCGAGATGCGGCACTACGTGTACGTGCGGACGTCGTTCGACTCGATCGAGCTGTCTGAGGTCGGCCCGCGTATGTCGATGAAGCTCTTTGAGATCCGCAATGGCACTCTAGAGAACAAGGACGGCCACGTCGAGTGGCACCTGAACCAGTTTACACGGACGAGCCGGAAGAAGGACTACCTGTGAGGGCGAGACAGGATTATTCAGCATGCCCAGAAACGCATGCGAGCTCACGGGGAAACAAGATTACCCTAGCCCTACGGCGCAGTCCACCCAAGAAGAAACAATGACGACAAGCGGCACGCCGAGAACGACGCCAGACGGTCAAGTGCCGATCCGTGGGCAATAGAGCGGTACCTGATCGCATTGACTGGAAGGGGGCGGGGGGGCTAAGCACCATCGAGCCCTGCTGCGTCGACAAGGGCAGGGGGCCTTAGCTCCCGTGCGTTCTTCTTGGTCAGACGGGTTCGCGCTTGCTTCTATCTCAGTTGTCACAGTCTTGGGATTCGAAACAAGACGCCATTGGATGTTTCAGAGGCTGTGGGTATGGTCTAGGCAGGCACAATTATAACAGTCTGCCGGTATCAGGAAGCCATGACATCATGCCGTCTGGTGGATGGGCAGCCCGGGTTTTACGAGAAGGACAAAAAAATTAGTACATCTAGCGATAGAAATAGAATACGCCGTACGACGGTGCAGGTTATGTGGCACGCGGGGCGTATTTGGCAGGCAGCAGCATTTATAACTTGATTCTAATTGTCTCTGGCCAGGGCCCCACAGGAAGCTTTCTGATGGTCGTGAAGAATGTGCATATTTTTGGCCGCACCGCGACATGTGAGGTGGCCAGGCAGAAAGTTAAAAATGTGTTGGGAATACGGCTGGCACAAAGCCACAGGACTATGATGCGTTGGCGGCAAAGTGGAGGGGTGGTAGCGGCGAGGCTACGAAGCCTCTGGTGGGAAAACCCCTACAATGCTAGGTTTACTTGAGGGGGGGGGGGGGGTAGTAGATTCGGCCGTCTGTACGAGTATTTGTGCTTTCTTTTTTGCTGTCTCAAGCTGTCCAGACTAGTGGAGACTGCGCCAGCATCGGACCTTCAGCCTCACCGGTGACGCGGAGAGCTAGCGGCCGAACAGGGAACGGTCTGTGGGACGTCTTGCCGTATTTGGGTTTCTGCTGGTGTTCTGCGTGTTCTGCGTTCTCTTCTGCTCTGCGCCCGCGCCTTTGCAGGCGAGACCGACTTTTGCTTGCATGGCGCTATTTCCGCCGCCGGAGCACAAGCCCGCATTCTCGGTCGCTTGCCCATTCTTGCTTCTGTATCATACGAGCGGCCGCTCGCACTTGGAAGAGAAGTCTGGTGCTCTTTCTATTTGCCAAGGCTTGCTCCTCCACTTTCTCCTTTCAGCCCTGGGAAATGAACGCCTCCTTCGGCCACTATGTGCACTATCGTTTGTAGCTAGGCAGCATCGCAGAACTTCTCGAGGACCTTGGCTTGCCATAGTACGGAGTCCCAGCGTCTTCGACGATTCTTCACGGCCGTCCATCCACTTCTCACTTCTCACCGTCCGTCATCGTCCCCACTGAACAAGGCAGTGGTCAGCAGGCCTGCAGCGGCTGCACTCTGGCTTGTTACATAGCAGCGACAGGCTTGTCCATTCCGCGTAAGCCGAGCTTATTTTGGCTCCTTACCTCAGCCACACTCGCCAAAAGAGCGGACTCGCCGCCTTCCCAAAGAGCCTCCGTCTCGAACGCAGATGGCAGGGCCTGCTGGCAACGTCCGGGCAAAGGCAGACCGAGACGGAAAAAAAAAAAAAACGGCCAGTCGGAGACTCACGACAGATGAACGCTCCGTTGGACTCATCTGCCATGCCAGACTGTCTGCACCTGCAGGGGCCCCCCACCCCAAAACCCCCCCAAAATAGCGCCCCAACGTCATTTCGATCTGCTTGCTGCCCGCGCCATACATGCTCCCTCTGTGCCCGTAGTAGTCAGTTACCTGCCCTTGTTGCAGTGCTCCCGTGGACGTTAGTGATTAGTACGACCCTGGGGGGTGCGTGCCAGATTTTTCCCGTTCTCCTAGGCCCCTTCCCAATTTTCCCTTTAATCTTATTAAAAAATCTGACCAGCCCGCTCCGCCCCCAGTCGCTCGCTCCTTCCCTCTTCTCTTTCCGCCCTTCCTTCCCCAATTGCTCCTAATTGCTGCTGCTCCCCGTCCTTGCCGCCTCTCTGGTGTTTCTTTTAATATTTTCTTTTATTCTCTTCATTCTTTTTCTCGCTGTTTCCGTCTTTTACTCCCTCCCATCAAAGGCGACCGATCATCGTTGTTTTTGTGCTTTGTTTTGTTCGTGGCCATTTATTCGCCGCGCCCCCGTGTTGTTCTGCGCCCTCCCGCCATTCCGATTTGCTGCAGCCGTTTCTGTTTCTTCTGCTGTCTTGTTTCTTTTTTGGGTCGCGCAAGGAAAGAGCATCCACCCCCCTCTGTGTGTCTCCCTTTTCGGAGCTTTGCCAGTTTTGCGACCCGAACACACCAAAAAAAAAAGAGCGACACAAACCCATCGACAGTCCACGAAGCCGCCCTCCTCCCGCCCAGTCCCCAATTTCCTACCCGTTCGAACGCGTCGTGTGGCCGTGTCTCGGACCCCCCTCTTTCTCGTCGCGACATACTAGACTGTTGGAAGGCGCTCCTCCGCGTCATCCGCCCATCCGCCGTTCGTCATGTCCTACAACAACAACCAGACCCAGGGTGGCACTCCCTACCAGCAACAAAACCCCTACCAGGAATACCAAGGCAACCCGTACGAGGCCCAGGGTGGTGCCAATTACAGCAATGGCTACGAAGCGGTAGGTCCTTTGATCCCACGGAAGCAAAGCTGGGGAGGAGGGACGAAATAATGCGAAGCTTTGCACACGCGCTTCGAGCTTTACGGGAGAGAGAGAAAAGAAAGAACACACACGCTGACCGCTGCATGATTTCCTTTTTCGCCCCATCCACAGCAGGACCAGCATGAGATGCAGCCGTACGGCCAGAGCGGTGCCGCCGCCGCTGCCGGCGCATCCACCGGCGCCGTCCTGACCCAGCAGCAGTTTCTGTCGCAGGTCTCGTCGGTGCGCGGCGACATCCGGTCGCTGACCACGAGCGTCCAGGCCATCGAGGGCCTGCACCAGCGCGCCCTGACCGGCAACGACCCGAGCGCCTCCAGCCAGCTCGAGCAGCACGTCGCCCAGACCCAGCTCAAGAACACCCAGATCCGCAACCAGCTGCGCCTGCTGCAGCGCGACGCCGAGCGCACCTCGGACAGCACGTTTGCCCTCAAGAAGCGCCAGTTCGAGACCCTCAACAACGAGTTCAAGAAGGAGCTGCAAGGCTACCTGTCCGAGGAGCAGAAGTACCGCGAGCGCTACCGCGACCAGATCTCCCGCCAGTACCGCATTGTCAACCCGGATGCGTCCGATGCGGAGGTGCGCGAGGCGGCCGACCAGGACTGGGGCAGCGAGGGCATTTTCCAGACTGCAGTAAGCAAACCACCACCACCAACCACCCCTGGGGGCTCCTCTCCAATCTCGTGATGCTGTCACCCAATGGAAGCGCCAGTCTTTCCCAATGACGCTTCTCAACAACCGTTACTGACATTTCTCCCCACCCAGCTCCGGACAAACCGCTCTGGCCAAGCCTCGGCTGTCCTGGGCGCCGTGCGCGCGCGGCACAACGAGCTCCAGAAGATCGAGCAGTCCATCACCGAGCTCGGCGGCATGTTCAACGACCTCGACACGCTGGTCGTCCAGCAGGACCCCATCGTCGAGGGTGTCGAGCAGCAGACCCAAACCGTCGTCACTGACCTCGAGGGCGCAAACAAGCAGGTTGCTAAGGCCACCGACCATGCCAAGCGTCGTCGTCGGCTCAAGTGGTGGTGCGCTCTGGTCGTCTTCCTCATCGTCCTGGCCATTGCCCTGGGTGTCGGCCTGGGTGTCGCTCTGAATAGCAACCACAGCAGCAAGAGATGAAGAACCAAACCCCAAACCCAGTGGACAACGCCCAACTACCTACCATACCGCATGCATTCTATCCGAACCTTTCAACCATACCCCAGTGTTGTGTGCGAAGCTGCCTACCTTCTTCAACAACAGCAACCACGACAACACTCTGTTTCCACGTCGTTTTTCTGCACTCTTTTTTTTTTGTCTCTTGTGTGTGGTATACGCCAAAAAAAATAAACCACCGCAAAAAGGCAGGGCCAAAACATCATGTATTCACTCTCGTTTTTGTTCACACGCTTGTAACTTTTCCTCCTCCAGTCCTGCCGGCTGGTCCCTCCCGTCTCTGGCTTCTCGCCTCTTTTTCTTTTGTTTCGTTTCTGCGTGTGTGTTTCATGGGATCGGTGGGGACTTTTACTCTCTTAATTACAGTTGATAATTTACTTGCTTTCCCGCTTTAGTTTTGCTCCGTCTTGTTTAGTTTTGTTTCTTCGTGTCATCCACCATTGTTGTTGTTTCGTTTCCTGTTCCCACACCTACATCCCCTTTCCCACATCTGCTTTCTTTGTTTTGCCCTGTGTTGCAAGAATGCGGACAGGGAAAGGCTGGACGAAAAGAGTGAAGAAAGAGAGAGAAAGGATCTGTTACGGGGGTGAAAGGGAATCAAGAAAGTCCAATTGGGATAGTTTCATTGTAACCAGTATTTGCCCCTTTCGTTCAACTAAGCATTTGTCGTTTTGCTCTTCACTTTCCTCATTTTTTTTTTGTGTGTTGTTTGTTTCGTGCCACCATTGCGTCTCCGTCTGATTGTTATGAATACAGCCAAACATTTAATTCTATCTTTCAGAGCTTTGTACTCGAACAAACATGTCTCATATTGGCTCTCATGTATTTTGACAAATTGTCGCATTCTTTTCTTCATTCCTTTTAGCTACGTACTTTTTATGTGTGTGCGTGTGTGTGCGTTTTGCATGCGTGTGTGTGCGTTTTGCATGTGCCGTCTTCCTTATACCACATACATGTGAGGGTCAAGAGAAAAGACAAAAGTATGCCCGTTTCCCGTGCATGTCTTGAGAACCCCCCTGACCAATGAACGAGAGGAACAACAAGCAACAACCACCAGAACCCAATAATCAAACGAGTGTAACAGAGCCAAACGTGCAATAAGAGACAAGACCGGAATAAACAATATTATCATCAACAGCCTCATCCGTTGTAACAACATCATCAACAATATACCAATCACAACAACACACCCAAAAGAGCTGAAATAAAAAGAACTGTATGTACAGTGTGGAGAGTGGTCATGTAGTCTGTCTTATCCTCATACGCGTGTCGAAAAAAAAAGCCAGTTCATGTATAAAACGAGTGAGCCGAAAGTCCAGCAAAGAGGAAAGAAGGAGGGCAGCCGGTGACAAAAAAGGAAAATAAATGGAAAGAAAACCCCCCATCCACCCTTCATTTTGGTTTGAAAAAAATAAGAGATCTGGAAAAAGGAAAGACGAGGAAATAACGCCATATTCCCCACCCGTCTTGTGTGTGTTGTTTTTTTTTCCTTTCAAATTAGAGACAAGAGTGTGAGAAAACGTGAGAGAGTGTGTGAGAGTCTGGGTAGCATTGCATTCATCTCCTCCTCGCCAGTCTCCTCCTCCTACCACCAACTTTTTTGGTGCTGCGACGAGGATTGTTGAAGGACGACGTCCACGAGATTGGTCATAAAATTGGGCGAGTTCATCCGTTGAAGAACGGCATAAAAGCACATGTGCGGCAATGGTGGTGGTAATGATGAGCCATCTAGCGAAAAAAAAAACGTATCCGAATGCCAGGCACGCTCTCAAAGAACGGCCGGTGGCTCCTGCTTTTTGGCGGGGCGTTGTGGCCCAAAACATTACACAAAAAAAGCATCAGATCGCTCCCTACCGCAAGACAGAGCCCATGCCCTGCAGCTTGGCAGCAAGAGCCGGGTACTTCTCTTGAACGTGGATTTGCGTCCGCGTCGCTTCAGCATACGACAACGCGTTCACGAGCTCGCCTTCTGTCCGGGCCAGGTCGGCCGCCCGCTCAAAGTACTTGAGCGCGTCCGTCACCTTGCCCTGCTGCAGCAGCAGCTGAGCCATAGTCGCGACGGCGATATCGCATTCGGGATCGACTGGAAGGATGTGGTTAGCAAGAGATAAGTAAAAAGGGAAGGGGTGGTTGGAGGCTTGGCTTCGACTTACTGATCAATGCCTTGGAGCAGAGCTTCTCGGCCTCGGCAAAGTTCTGGTCCATCTGGAACAGGGCCAGCGACTTGTTGATAAGGGGAAGCACATTCATGTTCATAGGCTTCATCTCCTTCTCCATCTCAATGGCCTTGTCGAACTTCTCAATGGCGTCCTTGAACAGGCCCTGGTCCAGGAGGAGCTCGCCGTGATAGTTATACACGTCTGGAGTCGAACTAAAGTTCTTCTCGCAGCGTCGGAACGTCGCCATTGAAGAAGCAATCGAGCCCAGCTTGTACTGAGTCACACCGAGCTGGATGTGAGAGAAAATGAAGTCACGGTCCAGGTCGATTGACTTCTGGTAGTCCTTGGACGCATCGTTAAACTCGGACTTGATGAAGTGCAGCTGGGCACGGTGGTAGTAGATATCGGGGTCGTTCTTATTTTGCTTCAGCGCCTTCTCAAAGTCCTCTTCAGCGGTCCCGGGAGAGCCTAGGGGCAGGATATTAGATAAGAGAGACTGAGAGAGAGTCGAAGTCCCTTGACGGGGCCCACTTACCAAGTTCCAAGTTCATGCTGGCTCTCTTGATGTAGCTCTGGGTCATGGAGGGGTCCAGTTCGATGCTCTTGGTCAGGGCAGCAAGAGCCTCCTCGTGCTTGCCGAGCAGGCACAGGAAGGTACCGCGCAGGTTGTTGGCCAGGGCCTCGTACTCGCCGAGGTCGCCAAGCTCCAGCGCTTTTTCAAACGCCTCGGACGCCTTCTCGTAGCCCTCGGCCGTCTTCTTGTCCAGGGACTGCAGACCCAGACGCAGCTGTCCCAGACCCGAGTCCTCGGGCAGGTCGACCGAGTCGGCCAGACCCTCCGGTCGCGGCCTCTCCCGGAAGCTCTGCAGATAGTTGCCAACAAAGGTGGGGCTCGGCAGCTTGGGCGAGCGGGTCTTCATGATCTCCTTGGCCTTGGTCTCAGCAAACTTCTTCAGCAGGCGCTCGACAGCCTGGGCACTGGCCTCGTTCTTGAACCCATCGATGATGCAGCTGGCGGTGTAGTCGAGCAGCGACTCGCGGTACTTGCCCAGGCGATCATAGGCGTTAGCCCGACGGTTCAGGGCCTTGATGTACTCGGGATCGATGCTGATGGCGGCCGTGGTGTCGTCGACGACCTTGTCCCACTCGCTGAGAGCACTGTAGCACGCCGCACGGTTGGAGTAGTAGACCGGGTCTTGCTTGCACAGAATGGCCTTGGAGTACAGGTCAATGGCCTTGTCGAGGTTCTTGGCGCCGTAAGCCTTGTTGCCGGCTTCCTTCAGCTTCAGAGCCAGCTTCTTGCGCTCGTCGACGTCCATGGCCTGGACGCTGGTCTCGGTGACCTCCGACAGCTCTTCCTCCACGGACACGGAGGCCGGAGCCGGCTTCTTGGCTTCGGCAGCGGCTCTCTTCTCGGCTTCGGCGGCGGCTTTCTTGCGCTCGGCCTCCTTCTTCCGCCGCTCCTTCTTCCTCGGCCTCGGTGTGGCAGAAGCGTCAGAGGATGACTGCAGACGACATGGTTAGCATTTGGTACGGCCCAAGGGTCCAGCTGCAGCCACAAAACCGACAATGGACCCTCTTGCAGGATTGGAGGGGTAGATGCACATACTTTGCTGCTGTTCATGTAGTAGACAACACCAGCACCCGTCACCACGACCGCCACACCGGCCACCGTGTAGACCACAGCCTTGTTGTCGGACGCCCACTTCGATAACCGATCCCACAGCGAGGCATCGTCGGAAACGCGTATGGCGGCGGTGGTTGGCGGGAATGGGGCCACCGGCGGGATGGGAGGCGGCGGCGGCATGGTGGCTTTTTTTTGTCAATGGCAGCGGGGAGACGTGCGTAAATCGAATAAGCAAAAAGAATGAGGACTCGCCCGTAGCAGGCAAAATAAATACACGGGAATGCGGGCGGGTAAAGTAGTGCAATACTGTCGAGCCGTCGAGCGAGAAGCCAGCAGGAGCTGAAAACAACTTTTTGGGACTTTTTTGGGGCAGTTGTTTTCGGTCTCGCGCGGATTTTGGCTAGCGATGATGTAGGCAATGCTTCCAAGCAGGAAAAGCTTGCTGTGGGAAGGAGCTACACAAAAAATAAAAGGCAAAAATTTATTGCAGGTTCCCCCTCACTGAAGACTGGGGCCAAGGTACCTCGTCCCTCCAGTGGCAGGTGGTGGTGCGACTAATCCCGACCCTCCTCTTTCTGGCCTCAGGCCACAAACGTCTGATTCGTCAGCGGACTGCAGCTCGCAGCCAATGGTAGGCGGGCACGGCGATTAGCTTGGGGCTAGCTCTGGGGCTCTTCCTCTGGTGCGGACAAGGTTTCAATAGCTATTAATACTATTGCCGAATAACTAGTTGATAGTTCCTACTCCCTGTAAGTGCGCCACAGCTGCCTCGACCGGTCGTGCAAGATGGGCGGCGAAACCGCGTTCGAGCTCTTCACCTCGGTCAGATATGATTCCAATTTGCAGGATGTACCGAGAAACGCAGATTTTGGATACGCCGGCTGGAACTTTGCGCACAAATCGCCGTTCTATATGCTGGACTTCCATAGGGACCGTCTGCTTCGTGCGGCCACGTACTGGGGATGGGATGCCGCCATTGCCACCATCGCGGGCGAGACAGGTCAGAAGAATCTTGAGCAAGTGTTGCGCGATACTGTAAAGGATTGGCCGGCAAATGAGCCCCTGCGGTGTCGGGTGTGTCTAGACAAAAGCGGTGGTCTTCGCTGTGAAGCGTTCGCAGCAACACCGGCACCATTGTTCAGCCTTCTACCACTGCAGCTGCCTCCGCCTGGCTTCATGGCATCCAAAGATCCAGTCCCAGAAAATGGTGATCTGGAGGCCCCGTTGTTGTTATCACTGCGTGCCGAGCTGGGTAGCAGTCCATACGAGGTAAAGGTGGACAAGGATTTCACTTCTCCCTCAGCTTACACGCACTACAAGACGACTCAGCGACAGGTGTATAACGATGCTCAACGACGCGCTGGTATCTCGGGCCCGGAACGCAAAGAAGTCTTGCTCGTTAATGCTGAAAAGGGCGTTGTGATGGACGGCACCATGAGCACTCCATATTTCTGGCGGAATGGCCGCTGGGTGACGCCACCAGTACCTCCCGAATACGAGCCGAAAAATGGCAGCGGTGGTCTGGACGGAACATCACGCAGATGGGCGATTGAGAGGTAAGTTTTGGCAATTCTCGAAGCTGCCTTGGGTTGTTGTGCCGATGTGCGACTGATCAATCCAGAGGACTCGCGGTGCAGGGGGATGTTAAGGTCGACTCGCTGGTAAATGGCGAAGAGTGCTGGCTGAGCAACGGCGTACGAGGGTATCTGTATGGCAGGCTCAGTCTGACAAATGACGAGCGAAAGGAGATGGCCCACAGAAACAACGATCTGCAAGAGAGCCAGCCTACAACAAAACTTGACCCGCAAGAGCACTACGAGTACACCTAACTATCTGATAAAGCGGGCGGCCACCGGCTAGATACCCCAACAACAGAGATGATGCGTTAGATGCAAGTTCATGTATTGGTTGAAGTAGGCATCAGATCCCTCTTTCGTGTCGAGAAGGGTTTATCGCGGACATGGCCGGCTGCTTGTCGTCCAGAAGTGGAACCGAGCTGAGGATTGGCGTTTGCTTGCTTGGTTCTATGCGAAAGCTCCAGCAGGCAAGAACCCTTGGTTACAACTTTGCAGTCTTCTCGGAATCACACTGCTTCCCACCTATTAGAGGCCGCCACCTCATGTTGTGTGAACAAAGTTAGTAGCTGGTTTTATGGCACCGTGGGTTGATGACGTTGCCTGTTTGGCCACCTCCAAAAGAGAGCAGGCGGGCAGCAGGTTGAAAAGGGCGATCACTTGCCTGTCTCGTTCCCAGGTTGCCTAAGCCAGGGCGGGACAAATCAGAGAGTCGCATGGCAGACAGCGCCATGCAAGCCAAATGGAACACAAGACGGAAGATATACAGGGTAGGTCACATAGTAGAGACAATACGTGGGAACCAGGACAGGCTGATGTTCGACTGAAACGCTTCTGTATCGTGGAGGACAGGCAGCCCCACACCATCTCGGTGTACAAGCTGAGCACGCAGTTATCAGCAAACAAATCGGCCTGGAAGGGGGAGGGGGGGGATGCAAGGAACAATCGCCAAGCGGATTCCGGGGAATCGCTGTAGTGCCCAGCGCTTGCTTGGCTTTTGGCCAGACGTTCCTTCCGCAGGTCTTGTCCCGCCCCGCCAAGCCGGGCAGGCAGCCCAGCCAAATTCCCCCCATAACAGGAACCTCTTGCCGTCTCCAGAACACAAATGACGACACAACCGTCCATTTCATGGAAGGAACGGCCAGGGAAACCCAATCGTGGGACGGCTGTGCCTGCCCACAGTGGCCGTAGACCTTCCCTGCCAGTCGTCGTCATTTGCTTCATCTCCGCCAACCGCGGGGCTTTCCACGTCTTGTTGTCGGCCTGTGTTCGGGCATCGCCTGTCTCTGCTTCCCACACTTCATGCGAGTCTGGCCACAGAGTGGGTGCGGGACGTGCACAAGTGTGCGCAAGTCTTATGGCCGGTCCACCATCTGGTTGGCCGGCATCGATACCGCTCGCTCTCAACTAGGGACGGTCTCCGTGTTGTCACTATGCCTGAATTTGTCGACTTTGGGTGCTTGAACGTCTATGCGGCCCCTGTCTCGACCCTTAGCTGCACGAGGCATCGCACCTTCCGTTTTGGGACAGATCGACTCCTGCGGCCTCCTTCGATCAGCTGGCAAGTGCCGTGCACGCCTGTTTCACACTTACCATTTATCTTTCTGGTGTATTTCCGCCCCTGCTCGACGGCAGTGACGTATGACAGTTTGTAACAACCACCATCTCCGACAAGCAGGGAAGTCGTGACCGACAGGCAGCTGCCTCGCCTTCCCCGTCCTCCAGCTCGCTCCACGCACACATAAGTAGGACCAAACGGCTGCCTCCAGCAAACAGCTTTGCTTCTTCCCTTTTCTTCTTTTGCATTTCTCTCTTCTCTTCTACCTCCTCTATCTTCCCAACTTCACACCATCAAATACACCTCCTATTGTGCACCACCCTATACAGCTTATTCTTTCTCGCTGTTCTTCACGTACACCCTCACCTTCGAACACCATATCCAACCAACCACCCAGCAAACGTCTTGCCAACTGTCTAACGATGGCAACCATTGAGGCTATTTTCCAGGTCCAGCAGAAGCTCAGGCTGGACCTCGGTCTGAAGAGGGTCCGCGCCATTCGCAACAAGAACTACAAGGCTCATGGCACCAAGTCCTACGTCTATCTTCTCAACCGCTTCGGCTTTGAGCCTACCAAGCCTGGCCCATACCGTCATGCTAGCAAGCTCCACCAACGTGGCCTCGCCGGTAAGACGGTCGCCATAGGTGGTCGTGCCCACGTCCAGCGGACTCTTGTCAAACAAGCCACCACCGCCGACACCGAGACTGGCGATGTCACTGCTGAGGACCAGCAGAACGACTCCATGTACCTCTGCGAGGTTGAGATCGGCACGCCAGCCCAGCAGTTTATGCTTGACTTCGACACGGGTTCTTCTGATCTTTGGGTCTTTTCCACGGAGCTCTCGTCCAGCCTGCAGAAGAACCACGCCATCTTCGATGCGACCAAATCGACCACGTACAAGGCCTCTAAGGGACTCTCTTGGAAGATCAGCTACGGCGATGGCAGCTCGGCTTCTGGTGATGTCGGCACGGACGTCGTGACCATTGGCGGCCTGTCCATCAAGAACCAGTCAATTGAGTTGGCTAAAACACTCGCAGACCAGTTTGCCCAGGGCACCGGTGACGGACTGCTCGGCCTGGCTTGGCCGTCCATCAACACAATCACTAATGGCTCTTCGGCCGACCCCCAGCCGACCCCGGTTGCCAACATGATTACGCAGGGAGAGGTTCCATCGGGTGCCCAGCTCTTCACCTCGTGCTTCTACAGCGACCGTGACATCAACAAGGAGTCATTCTACACCTTTGGCTACATAGACCAGGACCTGGTCAAGGCCTCGGGCAAGGACATTGTCTGGACCGACATTGACAACAGCCAGGGCTTCTGGATGTTCCCGTCCACTTCAGCCAGCATCAACGGCCAGACGATCACGCAGTCTGGCAACACGGCCATCGCCGACACTGGCACCACTCTTGCTCTGGTGTCGGACGAGGTGTGCGAGGCTCTGTACAAGGCTATCCCAGGAGCTAAGTACGACAGCAGCCAGCAGGGTTATCTGATTCCCATCACCATCACGGTTGACGAGCTGCCCGACTTCCAGATTGCCGTGGGCGACAACCTGTTCACCATCCAGAAGGAGGACTTGATCTTTACGGAAGCTGATAGCAGTCACTTCTACGGAGGTGTCCAGTCTCGTGGCCAGAACCCGTTTGACATCCTGGGCGATGTATTCCTGAAGTCTATCTACGCCGTAAGTATGCCCAACCGCGCCCGAGTGCGAGTCTTTGTGCTGACAAAATTACAGATCTGGGACCAGGGCAACACCCGCTTCGGCGCTGTACCCAAAATCGAGACCACTCAGAACCTGGAGCCTAGCGGTTCATCCAACTAGGGATCGCGAGGAGGAACGTGTGGTACGCTGGGTCGTGCCTTTCGAATTTTCAAGTCATGATCCCGTGGTCACAGCCATATCATGTCGTTTATGATGATGAAGACAATGCTATTCCTGTTGACGGTTTAAATTGATTTTTTTTTTGGTCTGCTCCGGATGTCGCGGCTCGCCGAATGAACATTTTTAGTTTCCTATGAATGATGCGGCAAGTCTCATCGTTAGTCTAGCTTTACGGACCTATGAGTAAGAGAAACAACGACATGTTTTTGTTATGAACAGAAAACATTTCAGAGAGTGCATGATTGTTAGCATTGTGCCCATCAACAACACACGACTGATTGGCTGTCAGTCTTGTGGCAAACCGAACAGCTAGGGAGCCGGAATTCCCTGATAAGGAGCAGAACCGTTTGACGAGTGGCCAAAAGGGGGGGTTGGGATTGGGGCCAAGCTTTTGTGATAGGGCCATTGTTCAAACAAAAGAGCTGCTCGAACAAAGGGGAGTGGTGCCTAAAGCCCACCCGATGAGGTCGTATTGGTTTCACCCCCGCTCGATGCTTCTCCGCGTCGGCGCCTGCTGTGCAACGTGTATCCAGAAATGGAGACAGACGGCCTGGACGTAGGGGCTGTCTCTCTGGTATTGTACACAAGAAGAGTGCCGGGGTGTTCTGCAATGAGTCGGGAGCCTTGCGCGTGTTGGTTGCTGAGTGGCAAGGGCAACAAACAGTATTAAGGTACACGCGCAATGCCCAGACGGGTGGTGTTGTTTTCCCAATCCTTCTGCAACGGCGGAGAGATGTCTGGCATCCAATGGTGGGCGGCTGGGGGCGACACGAATAGTCTGATCGATATCTACAAGCCGGTAGCTATCCTGCGCAGTGCCTGGATGCATCTACGCATTCCTACAGAGTAGTATAACCATAGTACGAGCAAGATGCGGCAGTCAACCCCAGAACGTGTCCTGACGAGTCCGTGGGTGGCAAAGCGGCAATGCTTCCGTCGTTCGGGGAATTTGCAGTTTGTATAACTACATAGTATGTAGGTTGCGCAATGGCCTGACGAATGAGCTGGACGCCGCGCAGTGCGCTGCATGCCAGGGAAACGCTCTTGGCCTGCCGTGTTTGGGCATCCGGCGGGCATCAGCGGGCTGGCTCGTATGTCCGTCTTCGGCCCAGGGTCCAGCGAGCAGAGGGAAAGGGTTGCGGATCGGGGGGGTGCAAAGTTGCTGACTATTACACGTGCAACTGGCGTATCATTCGTCGTCAGTCAGAGAGGAGAGCAAGATAATAGGCGTCTAGAGCAGGCCGTGTGTCTGTCGTGACTGGCAACTGCACATCAATGCTCCATATTTCTGATGGGAGGATGGGAGGGGCGATTTGGGCCTTGGCGAATACGGCAGAAGGGAAAGCCGTGTCGGTTCGAGCTACATAGTATTAGTTAGCACACAACCACCCACAGCAGGAAAGGGTCGGAAGCCATTGGGCGGCTTCCCCAGTGCGCTAGCGGATCAACAGCAGAAAAAAAGGAACGGCTCCAACGAAAAAAAAAAAAAAAAAAAAAAAGACCAAACTAATGCCCCCAAGCTGCCCCAACCCTTCGGAAGCACTGCGCAGTGTTAAGACAACTGCGACTATGCATTGCTGCTGGCACCGCACCCGCTCTTGGAGGTGCTCCCAACGAATAGAAACGGCGAGGGGCGTGCATCCGCATTGCGTTGCTGCCTTGCGGGTGGCATTTCTGTTTTTGTGCTTGTGCTTGTGTCTGCTGTTTGCTTCTTTGTTGGCCAATGCTGGCTGGCGTGCAAGCGGGCAAAGGCCACTTTTGCTGCAGAATGGCCCGTAGAAATACACAGTACATATTTTATGTAGCAAACGCTCCCGAGCTCGCTCGCCCAGTCGCTTCCCGTTTTCGTGCTGGCTGGCGTGGTGCTGCTGGTCGCTCCTTCCCTCGCGAGAACGGTCTAGTCTCGGCCAGGTCGAGCTTAGAAAACGGCTCGTGCTCTCTTGCAGGTCTGGCTGTCTTTCCCCTCAGCGACCCAAAAAAAAACAGAGCCATACCTCAATCTTCTAGTTGCCAATAATTTTTGTCCTGCTCACTCTCCTTCCTCCTCGCTCTTTCTCCCCTTACTACCTTTCCCTCTCATTCACCCATTTTCGGTTTCTTCGCACCGTATCCCTTCCCTTCTTTCATTTCATGTTGCAGCCATTCCCGGCTGCTTCTGTTGTTTCTGTCGGAAATCTCTTTTTCCTTGCCTGTATCCTGCATTGTCGTCATCTTATCTAATTCGTGCCCGCCTTTTTTTTGCCTGACGTTGTTTGCTAGTCCTGTCCTTTTTTTTTGCTTCCTTTTTTTTTTGCACCGCAGGGCGGTTTAGCTTTTTCGTCCATCTCCCGGATCCCACAACCCAACCGACGAACCGACAAGAGAACGGCAGGCAGACACGGGAAAGCGACGACACACACGATCGACGTCTTGCCCGGAATCTTCTCCCCCTTTTCCTCCGTCTTCGAGTCGTCCTCTTTTTTTTTTGCCCTATCTCGTCCATCCAGCTGCTGCTGTTTTCGGGTCGTTTTAGATACTGCTCTCGGCAAATCAAGAATCAACAACTGCTGGTTTCTTCGGCCGCTCGCTTTCGTCATCATCTTGTTCCCCCCTCGAAACCCTCACAGTCTGCCGTCCGGTATCTCAAAACCCCCTTCGATTTCGTCGTCTGAGTCCACCGCATGATTCGATCAAGCCACCAACGCCTACGCTTTTCGCCTGTCGACTCTCCCTCCCACTCCTCCTCTCCATCCTCCGTTGCAGCCTCTTCATCCGTGGCCAGCTTCTCCAACTCTTCGGTCTTCGCCAACGCTTCCGGCTCCATCGACTAGGGAAGTGCTGCTGCAGGCTCTCTCCGCCCCCCTTCCCTCCTTGGCCTCCTCCGCAATCACCTTCTCTCCGCATCTTCGGCCATCGTCGGACCTGACGAGAACAACACGCCACTGCCTGCATAATGGCTGCTGCTGCCGCCGCCCAGACCCCCAACACCACATCCAAAAGCAATGGGCCACGGCGGAGAAAGCTCATCGGCCAACGCCGACGGTTAGAGGACGACGAAGGCGGCGAGGATGAGGCTGGCCACGGTGCGGTCGATCTGGTCGACGACGACTCCCTATCTGAGGGCTCCGTTGCCAGCGATGACAACGACGCGGCTGGTGATAGTGACACAAGCAACATCGACGATGCCTCGCCCACATCGCCAGTAGCCCGCAAGGGCTCCGGCGGCCAAGGACAAAAGGGAGCTGCACATGGGAACGGGACGGCCAAGTCGGGACCAAAGCAGCCGGCTGACGGTGCAAGAGTGTCTGCGTCAGCAGGCACTGCAGCCGATGTCACAGAGGCCGAGGCCAAGATGGGGGAGCTATCGATTTCGGACAAGACTGCGTCTGCAGGCCCGCAGGAGGCGGCCACCAGCACCAACGAGACCAATGGGGACGGCTCTTCCTCGGCTCCGGCTCCTCTTCCACAGCCCGTCAAGGCATCACAGCCCGCTGTGGTTTCGGCAGCCTCCGCACAGGGACCACGACGGGAAACAGCCTACGAGAGACAGCGCCGGGAGCACGATCTCTACAAGCAGAAGCGGGACGAGGATCCATCCTTTGTGCCGAACCGTGGGGCGTTTTTCATGCACGACCACCGGGGTGCAGGACCGTCAGCCAACGGGTTCCGCCCGTTCGGCCGACCTGGGCGCGGCCGTGGACGAGGCGGGTTCGCTGGTGGCCCATTCTCGCCGCTACAGTAAGTCTTCATTTGTGCTTTACTCGTCTGCCCTTTGCCTTTTCTTTTTCTTTTTCTTTTGCGCTTCGGCAATTGCCCGTTTGTACCTAGACCCTTGTCCGGAAGGAACCCAATCCGCGGGCTATTCCCTGCACACAGCGAAGCTAACCAATCACGCCTCTCTCAACAGCCATCAAATGCACAACCCTGCCGACCCGACAATCAATGGCCCCTGGGCACACGATATGCACGAGGCCGTCGCCGGCTCTGGTGGCGGCCGGATGCCGGTGGCACGCCGCAGCAACTATGACAATGCCAGCCAGCATGGCGGAAGCCAAGCCGCAGCCAGCACGGCCGCCATCCCGACCTGCCCGCCGAGTGCTGTCCCCATCAACCGCTCCATGTCGGTGGAGAAGCCACTGGGCACCGTCACCGTCCGTGTCTTTTTCCCGCCGATGAAGACGCCGGCTTTGTTCGAGAAGTTCACATTGGTCCAATACACCAAGCTGCCCGACCACCGGCCGCCTCTTCGGCGAGACAAGGCTGTCATTATCGACCTGCCTGGCCACCCGAAGCGGCAGATCTTCCCCGCCATCGACCGGTCCTTCATTTTCATCCCGCGTGCTTTGCGGCCGAACCAGCAGCGCCTCCGTGGCAACCGGACACGGTCTGTTATGGGCTCCATCTCGGGATTCTCGCGGCGGACGAGCATGTTTGGCGGCAGCTACTACAATGGTAGCATTTACACACCCAGTGTCGCTCTCAGCCGTCGGTCGTCCATTGTTGCCGCCGATATGACCGGTCGCGACTTCATCATCTCGCCTACGGGCTCTGCCATCTCGCGACCGCCGATGGCTCCCGACAATGCCTCTCGTCCGGTTGTACGTCTGCCGCCGCCGCCGACTATGCTTCCACCGAACCCAGCAGGATCAGCCATGATGCCTCATCCAGGCATGGCTATGCCAGGTGGGCTTATGCCACCGCCGACGTTTGCTCAGGCCGCTGCTCCGCCAAACTCGCATCCCGGACCACGGCCGCCGGTATCTGCTCAGTACCCTCAGCCTCCTCCCCACACCCAGGGGTCTCCTTCCGTCAACATCGTTCCTCCGCCGGAGAATCAGTCGCTGCCGCCAAAGCCCCCAATCCCGCAGAACAGGCCGAGCAACAACCTTCCGATGCACCAGCCCCGACCGCAAAAGACTGTCTCTATCAAGACCATCGAACCCCAGCCGGGCGGCGGATACGGTCCTTCGCCGCAGCAGCAGCCTTATTCCATGCCATTCCACCAACAGGTTCCCATCCAGATGGCCAGTGGATTCCCGCCGCCAGGAGAAGGCCACTCTCGTCACCCATCCTATCCGTCACACACCACTGGTACGCCGCTGTCACAGATCCCGGAGCGGGCGATTCACGCAGCGCCATTCCAGCCGACCCAGATGCCGCAGGGTCCTCCATTTTCACAGCCAAACCCTTCAACGCCTTCCGGGCCGGGCTTCTACGGAGCTCCCAACGCCTACCCGATGATGCAACCTCCTCCCCCGCAGCAGGGCTATTACTACCCAACTCCGCCAGCCTACCCAGCGACAATGGCGACATCTGCTGGTGCACCCTCGTTTGTTCCGAGCGGCACGCCGCAAGGACCAGGCTCGGCATATGGCCAGCCAGGCCCTGGCGAGACGGCCGGCACTCCAGTGAACGGACGGCAAGTGGTTCCCGGACACAACCTTGTTGCCCAGGAGGTCAATGGCATGGTGTACTACTATGACCCGGCACAGGTGGCAAACGTTCCAAGTTATCCGTCTTTCACGCCAGCTCCCCCTCCCACACAAGGCGGAGGGTATATGCCCGGCATGGTGGCGCCGAATCCTGCTGAGGGATTCTATTACGCTCCCCAACCCGGCGTAATGTACTACCCGCAGTAGGGTTGACATGGCCCTCTCGTCATGGAAGCCCCTATCCCCTATTCCCGACTTCTCCTCCACGCCCTTGACCATACCCTCCTTGCCTATTGCTCCTCCATTATTTTCTCCCTCTTTCTCTTAGTCATATCTTTTCCGGCCTCTTCCTGTAGCGCACTTGATTGTGGGCAACATGTTGTTCCTCGAAAGCTACTCTTCATGTCGGTATTCTTCTTCTATCTAGTTGCAGGGCAGATGTAATCAACATATGGTTTTTCTTTCTTTCATCTCTCCACTACCACCCTTCTACACTCGACATCTTCTACCTTCTAGCCATATATTTTCTTCCCTTCTATTTCTCTCTGTTTGTGTTTCTATTGTTTCTACAATACCAATTGGCGATATTCTGATTTTTAATCTCCTTCCTTATTTTACCCCCTGATAGTGTCATTTTTCTCGTCGTGTTGTTTTCTCTCGTCTACTGACTCTTCAGTCGCTTTACTACAGCTGTCCTCCGTGGACGGCGGCCACACTCCTTTGCAAAATATTTCTTTCCATTGCCGCAAACTGGCACCATTCATTCTACGTCTCACTCTGTATCTAGTCCACTCAACGATTCTCCTTCGGTGGTGGCTCTTTCTTGGTTCGGGACAGGGGGGGGAAAGGGGGGAAAAGGAGGAGGCAAAAAGGGAGTTTGGACGGGGCGTCGTTTCTCGCCTTAAAAAGAAAACAATCAAACACCAAAAACACGCACTTTTCAGATATCTTTACTTTGTCGTTCATGGTTCCTGTCAGTGATGTAGGTCGGCTTTTTGGGAACGGCGTGTTGCTTCTTTCCCCTTGCGCGCCTCTATAGTTCGCTGGGAGTGGGAGGAGTGCCACCTTCTGGTACGCTCACATGCCTGGTGTAATGAGATATAGAGACGAGTGGACGCCCCTTTTCGTAGTGCCTTCCGACAGGGCCGAGGTTTTCAGCCCTGTCGCAATGTTGAGGCTTTGACAGCCCTTGATCATTGACCAAGTCTTCTTAGTAGCTACGTGTCCATTGACACACAACCTCGTTTCCACAATGTCTCGTTTCACCTACCATGAACTGGAAGCCAAACAAACAAAACAAAAAAACCCTTTTGAAGGAAGGACATGCTGTTCTCTTCGTATACGCTGTAAGTACAGTTGCAAATTGAGCGCTGTGACTCAACGAACTTGATGAGGCTGTGTCAACCAATGAAACCAAAGCGACCACGTTTCACGAAAGAATAAGATGATGGTTGATCTCGAACAAGGATCGGAAATGAGGGACATAGAGAATAAGAAAGGACATTGGAGTCATACACGGTCTAAGCACTGACCGAGATTTTGACAGACTTCGGGCATTTCTTTTGATGATGTTCTTTGTGTTTACGTGCTCTTGCTTGGCCTCGTCGTTCGTCTTACCATTCGACCCGCATTGGTGGAGGTCGTAGGTCAGCTGTAGCTACGATACTGTGATAGCTTACTATTTTGTTCTTTTAGCGTGTAAGTGATTGACCCCCCGCGTCTTGCGGCTAATCACCGGCTCCAGGGACCACATAACTAGTTAGTGGACACGGCAAGCACGAGACGCTCTTGTTAGCGGCTTCCGTCCTTTGTGAGCCTCCTCCTTCCCCCTAAAACGCAGCCTCTTGTTTTTTGGGGGGTTTTTTTTTTTTTTTTTGGAGACGGAACCATATAAAAGACGACCTACCCGACCCAGACTCTGAGCACCACCATTTGTTCTCTTTGAGGCCAGAGTTCCAGATTGAGGAGAAACCAAACTTAAACAGAGGCAATTTCACAAAAAATATGGACGACGGCACCAGCACGCCCTTTCGGCCGCCAGCCTTCGTCGCGGCCATGGCGGCCTCGACAGCCGCAACAGCATCAGGGTCGGGGTCAGGATCATCCACCATCTCGACACATGGCGGTGATGCTGCTGCAACTTCTGGCCCAGCAGCAGCAGCAGCATCGCTTTTTGGGACCGTGACGGCGTCGCCCACAGGCACCAGCACACCTGTCCAGCAGCTTCTTGTGCCGAGTGGCATTTGCATCTTCTCGGGCGGCACGGCGGCCAATTCGCTGGTGGATGCCTTCCAGTCTGTGGTAACAAACCTATCAAACAACAGCAGCAATACAGACACAAGACAGCACAAGAACAGACGCAGCAAGAAGAAGAGCAAGCAGCAGGTGTGCCATCTGACATATATCATCCCGATATCCGACAATGGCGGCAGCTCGTCAGAGCTGATCCGTTTCTTTGGTGGGCCGAGTAAGTCTAGCGGTAGTTGCACCCTAATTGGCTTGTGCCATTTGCTGACTTGATGCTCCAGGTGTGGGTGATATTAGGAGTATGTCTGGCCCCCCCGCGAAGCCTCCTCCTTGATCAAGTGGAAGTAGTGTCCACCTTGGTGTATTGACTCTTGCCCCAATCAAACTAGGTCGTCTTGTCCGTCTCATCCCTACCAGCGACGAGGACGACGAGGACGAGGACGAGGACGAGGACGGGGACTTGAATGATGAAGGGGAAGAAGAGAGGCAGGAGTCGAACCTTGGGTCCCCTCGGCCCACAACGACAGGCGGCGATGGCCACCACCACCACCACCACCACCACCATCACCATCACCAGTACCAGTCCACCAACGAACGCGCCGCCCTCCGTGCGCTGTTCGAGCACCGCCTGTGCGCGTCGGACCCCGTGCGCGCGCGCGCCGAGTGGCTCGACCTTGTCGAGGCCCGCCACCTACTCTGGACGTTTGTGCCCAGCCCAACGCGCGAGCTGATCCGCGCCGTCCTCAACACGCTCAACCTCGAGATCGTCAAGCGCGCCCGCCCCACGTCCGTGTTCAATTTTGCCGCCGCCAGCGTCGGCAACCTGTTTCTGACCGGCGCTCGCCTCTTCTCGGGTTCCTTTGAGGCGGCCATCTATCTGCTGTCGCTGCTCTGCGGCATCCCCGACCATGTCGCCGTCCTGCCGGCCATCAACTCCAACTTTACCCACCACATCTCGGCCGGGCTGACCGACGGGACCACCATTGCCGGCCAGGTCAACATCAGCCACCCGTCGGCGCCGACGTCGCTTCCGGATGGCCGAGAGGGGAAGAGGCCTGAGGGCGAGGAGGGCCGTGATGTCTTCCCAGCCCTTCCCGGTTCCTTCTCGCCTGACAACGACCAACCTCGCCAGGGTTCCTCCTCTGCCCAGGGTCTCCCTCAGGGTCTCCCTCAGGGTCCCCCCCAGGGCCTCCCTCAGGGCCTCGCCCGCCCCCGCGCCGCCACGGCGGTCGACTTTGAAGACGCCACGCTGCCCGGCTCGCTCCCTGCTCTGCGGCGGCCGCAGATTGCGTTCAGCAAAGACGACGAGGAGGACCTCCCGGCGCGGATCGCGCGGATCTGGTACATCAACCCGTACGGCCACGAGATCCGGCCGCCGGCAAACTCCAAGGTGGTGGCGGCGCTGCGGCAGGCGCGGGCGATTGTGTACAGCATTGGCAGTCTGTACACGAGCATCATTCCGAGTCTGGTGCTGCGGGGGGTAGGGGCGGCCATAGCGGGTGAGAGCAGCGGCGACAGCAGACGAGTGCTGGGTGCCGATGCGAGCGGCCGCGAGGACAAACAGGCCGGAGGCGAGGACAAGCAAGACAGGCCCAAGATTCTGATTCTCAACAGCCGGCTGGACCGGGAAACGGGCCCGCACAACAACGCCATGACGGCCGTTGACTTTGTGCGGGCGATCACGGCGGCGTGCAAGCAGAGCCAGTCGGACGCGGGCGCGGTGGAGGACGGAGAGTGTGTGCGGTATGTGACGCACGTTGTGTACTTGGACCGGAGCACGGCGGCCGACACCCCTGCCCCCCAGGTGGACACACGTGCGCTCAAACGCCTGGGCATCCGGGCTGTGCCGGTGACGAGCCAGCGGCCGCGGTCGAACGGCAAGAGCGGAGCATCAGCCAGCCGCAAGGCGATGATGGATCGGTATGACGAGGCGGCGTTGACGCGGGCACTGGAGGGGATTGTCGATGGGACGTTGGAGTGAGGGGGTTCTATGTAGGCACTGGGGGATGGAGCCTGGGTCTTGGATGGTTGGAAGGTTCTCGGAAGGCATGGGATATTGTTTAGTTAGATCAAAGTTTCCAGTTTCCTCTCTTTGCTTGACCTGTTTGTACAACACGCAGTTGAGTTTCCTTTACTATTAGATGTAGTCTCTTTAGAGTTTTTCAGCAGCACATGCACTTCCTTTGTTTTGTTTTGTTTTACCGCATTTCACTTCAATTCTTTTCTGGTTTACGTGCCCATTTCTTGATTCTACTTTGTTTCACTTACACTCCTTTCTAGCTTACATGCACTTTCATTGTCTTATTTTTCTTCCACGTTAAAAATTTTTTTTTTTTTGAATTTACATATTTTGTCACTTTGCCACCTTCTTACTCCTTTGCTTTCCCTCTTCAGTTTTTGGTTCACATGCCTAGAGCTGCCTCATGCACATCTAGTTCTCGCGATCGTTTCCGTAATGATGACGTTGTGCAACAAAGTTTCCCCCCTCCCCCACTGCGGCTGCGAGCCAGGCAGCTTCGAGTCCGAGACACCGGTTTTTTCCCGTGCTTGCTCGAACTTGTGTGCTGAGGAATCGAGGCCATTTGTAATTTTGGCCTCTCCCCTTTTTTTTGGTGGCATGCATTATCATAGCACAAGACGCGTACTCGACATGTACGTAGACACGAGGGGAACACGTATTCGCTTTCGTCTTTTTTTCATGCATTTTTTTTTTCTCTTCTGGCCTAGCTGCCGGTATAGACCTTACATACGAACGTCGGCGCCAAACCGCCACCGAGAGCATCCTCGCATGGCAAGAAGGATCTAGATCGATCGGCCAGTGCATGCGTGTAAGATATGGCTACACGTATTGTGTCCTAAAATGCATAAGACCTTCATAAGACCCTCCTTGTATGGCTATCTGTCGGCGCGTTATTTTTTCTCTCCCCTTCCTTTTTCTGTCCAATTGCGGTTTCCAAGGAGGCTGTTTCGGCCCCGAAGGACGCGGAGTGAAACCATTGACCGTTCGCGGCCGAGGGTGGCTCTGCTTGTGTGTGTGTGTGTGTGTGTGTGTTCCTTGGCTCGTAATACTCTCACAGTGCTGCGGTTTCTGGGACACGGGGGCCAAAACCCAGACAACCCGAAGACGGGCAAACAAAATAGAAAGCAAGCCCAAATCAACAAGACAAACAGACCACCGAGCAAGCGGACGAACGAACGAACGAACGAACGAACGAACGAACGAACGAACGAACGAACGCAAAACATGGCTGGACGGACTTCTCCAAAAAAACGGCGGACCAACGTCAACAATTGTGACGGCCCTACGTATAGTATGTGCACTTTATGCTTGGATGCTGCTTTGCAAGAAGCAAAAAAAGAAAACTCAAATACGACAATCAACGGCTGAAGACTTGCTACGGATAACCACGGCACAGCAAGAAGAGAAGGAAGCAAGGATGAGCATACGTACGCGGGGAGTTGTCTCGAGCTCCTCCTCGTGGGGTAAGAGGCTCGCTCAGCAACGTTCGCTTTCGTCCGCTTGTTGGCTTCAGGGTGGTAGTCTCTTACAAAGCAGTTCTAAGCCCATCTTGCATCTCCGCCTGCCCTTTTTATTATTCCTTCCCAATGTGGTAGGATGTATCGGAGACACTGTGGTCGAGGGGCACCTTTTTTCGGCTTTTGGCTTTTGGCGTTTGCATTATTTCCCCTGCGTTGTCTCGGTCCCGTCAAATGAGGCGAACAAAGCGAAGGGCCGTGACGCCGTGCTGGACGCCCCCCGAGAATGCCCCAGGTTAGACACATCGACAGAGGGAAAAAGAGGCGTAAGATAACAACGCAGTGCGGACGTGGCCAGGCCAACCAGGCTAGGCCAGGCCAGGCCAGACCCATCTGTGGCCTCGTCGAGAGCCCATCTCTTGTGTGTTTTGAGCCTCCTTTTGACCCTCCTAGAGGCTGGTCCGATTTAGTTAGTTATTTGTGGTTTTTTTTTTTGAAAGTGCACACCTGCGGTGTTTTTTTCACACACTGCGTGCCTGTTCCTGTTTTGGCCACATTTCCGCCCTCATTGGCCTCCCCATATTACGAACATGGCACAGTGTCGGCAGATTTCTGCCCATGGGCGGCTGGAGTGCGTTGGTTTCCTGCTGGTGCCGTTTTTGACATCGTTTCGTGGTTGCCTACGAAAGAAACGTGCAACAACGGGCGAAAGGCAGCCAACTTCCAACGAGCGGCATGCATTCTGGCCTGGCGCGAGCCGTTAGGGTATCATGATGGCCTGGCGCAAGGCGAATTTCTGCGATGCGCCTCCCAAACTAGAAGCTTTCATACTGCACTCTCATGCACTCCCACCCTCCTGGCCAGAAAAAGAAGCGGTCGAGTCAACATGCGAGAAGCCAGAGCCTGCCCATCTTGGCAGGGTCATGTGGACGAATGGCTGAGCTAGGGGGGGTGTGTGGGAGTCTGTCTAGGAGTACAGTGCACAGCAGGAAACCACCTACATAGTAACATACAAGAGGACAGGGACGGGCCACAGAGAACAAGCCAACATCAGCACCAGGCTGTGGTTGGCTGGCACAGCTGTGCAGCTCTATGCAGGTGCAAGCTGGCTGCGCATCAGCAGGCCAGACCCCGAGGGCTGGCGATGACCAAATCCCAATCAATCGATATTACGAGTACATAGGGGGGGGGGGGGTCGGCCTTTTCTGACCTGTCTGCCTATCCCTCTTTTTTTTTTTTTTCTGTTTTCTGTTCTTGGTTTGCCTCCGCCTCCATTCGACGGTCTTCTTTTGCCCCGATCGGCCATGAATAATGGAGAATTTCAGGCGACGGGACAATCGAACAATGGAACGGGGCGCGGGCGAGCTCGTGTAGTCCAGGGCTATGGAAAATGGAAGAATTGGAAATCAGGCTGGTAGGCGGTTTCGCAGGTGGCGACTCTAGGCGACTGGCAGTATGCGCTGGCCGGTTTCGATAGCCGGCAGGAGACATGACGACAGAGGCCAGCCACAAGCTCTATTGGAACACAGCCGACCTGCCTGACCGCCAGGCGCGGTAGTGAATAAGTGGAGTGCAGACACTGCCAGGCAGGCCAGGTTGTGACGACAGACAGTGGCCACCCAGACAAAGAGCCGGGGCTGATCGCTGTCTTGCTCCAGCAGGGTCAGTGAGCTAATACGACATTTTGATCAGGCAGTCTGCATCTTGCACTTGTGCTAGTGCCACGGCCAGGCTTTCCCTCTTGCGTCGACTTTCTATAATCTGAGCAAGCAAGCAACCTAGCATGCAAGCTGTGTCAAGTAGCTTGTCTGATGGGCAGTTGCTGGACCGGTACTTGGATGCTCACTGTCCGTGGTCGCAGCCAAGCAGAAACACACTGGGGCCCGTCCTAAAACGCCCTGTAATATCATTACACCGTACGGCTGTCGTCGATTAGCGACTGATTGACTGACCAGCCCCACTGTAAGGCACCCAAGAAAGAGCTGCGGTGAACGGTTCGCCTCCCCGCCACTGACGCGCGATTCATTTGCATAGTAGCTGCAATTTGCACTATGTAAGATCCGCGGCCCATCACCGTGCTCGATGCCGAGCTCTGTTGCGAAGCATCCGTGTCTGCCTGCTTGCATCCTTTGTCCATCCTGTCGGATGCTGACACCTCCTTGCTGCTGCGGCCTGGAAGGGGGGGGTCTGGAAATGGGCCTGTGTGTGAGTTCCAAAGATACATTGTAGGCGGCTCGCCGGGCGTTTACTGTGCTCCGCTTGTTGGGCGAATCTTCCTCGGCGGCTGTCAAGACAAAATCATGCCAGAATACCAAAAAGCGAAGCGCCTTTTGCCCATTCTCTCTCGCATCCTCTCTCTCTCTCTCTCTCTTGTGCCCGCCCTTCCTTCCAAGCTTGTCATACACTCCCTCTTGTCTTACTGAGGAGAACAGGTCAAACGCCTGCGCAACTGTGCAATGTGGGGCCAACGCCATTCGCTCCTGCCTTGTGGTGCTCGCTCTCCCTTCCCCACTTTCCGCCCCCGCTGACCAACCACAGTGCCCCTTTCGCCCCCCCTCCCCCAAACAGCCTGCCTTTCCGGTCTCTGGGCTCCGGGCTGGCCTGTCCCTTTGACTCGCTCGCTCTTGTCCTCTTCTCGCTCCCCTCTTTCCGCCTCTGTGCCGATTACTACTCGTACAAAAAGGAAAACAAATACCTAGCCTTCCCTGCTCACCTGTTTCTCCCTCTTTTCTGAACCTCATTTTCTCTCTGTTTCGTTCACATTTGCATCGTTATTCTTGCGCCGTTTGCCTCTCCCCGTCATCGCGTCGCCGTTTGCGTGTTGGCCCCATTCTTGTCGACTTCCTTCTCCGTCGTTCCTTCCTCATTTACACCGTACACGCTTGGGTCATCTGGCCTACACCGTTCGAATCCGGCTAGGCAAGAGCGTCCGAAACCCGCTATCCGCCCTACGTAAGCAAACGCCCATTGCATGCTATCTCTCTCTTGTGCCCACCTGCACTCTCTCTCTATCTCCGACTCGCTCCCGTTCCTCATTATCTCCCACTCCTTCCCTCCACCGCCTGAAACGCTTCCCTCTCTCTTTCTCTCTTTCTCTCTCTCTCCCTCCTTCTCCCTTCTTCCCCCAACACCCGCTTCTTGTCACCACTGCATCATCGCTCCAACGCAGTCAACGGTGCCTCTCCTCCACGGGCGTTACGAGACCGTTTTTTCTCAACTGTGCGTTTTCCTGCTGCCTGCCAGTGGTCTCGTCATTCCCGACATCCGCTGCGTCATTCTTATTGCCGCCCCGATAATCGATAGGTCGGTCCCTTCTCTGGCATGCATCCATACTAACCTGCATCTCTGCTCTAGCATCATCCTCTCTTCCGACCAGCACCACCAATCAGCAACTCCATCTTCCCACGACCCGAACTCTCGCATACCCTCCACCATGGCGTCGTCCGCGACGGCTGTGACGGGCGAGACCCCGATCACGCTGAAGATCAACTACAAGGGCATCACCCGCAAATTCAAGCTGCCGCTGCGTGAGCTCGTGGCCAGCTCTCTGGAGGCTACGGTAAGCACGACCGACACTCGTCGGACCTCAGATGGCCCTCGCGTTTCCCTTCTGACCCCAACCATTGCTGACAACGCCCTGCACAGCTCCGCGAGCTCCTCGACATGCGTCCCGACTTCCAGTGCCACTTTGAGCGCTACTCGGATTCGGCCGGTTCGTACGTCGTCCTCAACCGCAACAACGCCTCTGTCTACAAGCAGCTCTACCGTGCTGCCAAGGCCAAGCAGAAGCTCAAGCTGCGCGTCGTCGACCTCACCCCGCCGCCTGCTCCCGTCCCGAAGCCCGCCCATGCCACCACTGTCGAGGATGTCCCCGAGACGGACGAGGCTCCCAAGCCCGCCAAGTCGACCACCACTCCCGTGATCGTCTCTTCCTCTATGGGCGCCCCGGCTGCTGCCCCGGCGGCCGCGGTCGAGGACGACCGCTCTCAGATCCCCTCCATCCCGGGCTGCTTCCCCACGGCCGCGTCGCCCGTGCCCGAGTCCATCTGGGACTTTGACGTGGACGCCCACCTCAACGCCACCCTGCAGAACATGGCCCGCAACCACGAGCTCCTCGAGCGTAACATTGCTCGTCTGGGTGCCTCAGTCGCTCAGTTTGGCCGCAAGACCGAGTCTCCTGATGCCGAGAAGGCCGAGAAGGTCGACAAGGTCGAGAAGATCGACAAGGTCGAGAAGGTCGACAAGGTCGACAAGGTCGACAAGACCGAGAAGACCGAAAAGGCCGAGGAGAAGAAGAACGCTCGCGCCACCGAGCCCGCTGGCGAGAAGCCCAGCGCTCCCAAGCCCATTCCGGCTGCGAAGCCCGCCCAGACCATTGGCCGTGTCGGCTGGTTCGACCTCGCCGAGGCTGTCCAGAACAAGACCGCGCGCTCAACCGCTGTGTGCCCCTCGGCTTTCCACGGTGCCTTCTCCGTCTGCTGCAACTCGTGCGAGCGCACCGTCCCGAACACCCACTACCACTGCTCCACCTGCGAGGAGGGCGACTTCGACTTGTGCCAGGACTGCGTCGACCTGGGCATCACCTGCTACAACGCCGAGCACTGGTTGATCAAGCGCTACGTCAAGGACGGCACCATCATCAACAGCACCACGGAACGCGTCCCTCCCAAGCCCAAGGCTGCTGCTAAGCCGCCCGTCTCCAAGCCCGTTGCCGCTGCCAAGGACGAGCCTTCCCAGTGCACTTTCAAGAAGATCCTGGAAGACCTGCCGGTGCGCTCTCTCTCTGACATGCCCGCGGGTGGCGTCTCCTCCTCCACTGCTGCACAGAAGACTGCGGCTCCCTCGGCTGCGGTTGCCGCTGCCAAGACCAGCCTGGCCGACCTCTTCAACTCTCCCATCCAGTTCCAGATCCGCACTTGCAACAACTGCATCCGCGAGCTGCCTGAGGCCGAGTTCCTGCACTGTACCACCTGCTACGACTTTGATCTCTGCAAGGAGTGCTTCGCCCAGAACGACCATGGCCACCACCCCAAGCACGCCTTTGTGCCGGCTGTGGAGGGCACCCAGTTTGGCCCCAACGTGAAGCGCCGCCTGGCGGCCGGCCGTGGCCAGCGCCACAACGCCGTCTGCGACGGCTGCGAGAAGTTCATCACAGGCGTCCGCCACAAGTGCATGAACTGCCCCGACTGGGACTACTGCTCTGACTGCGTCATAAATGCCGACTTCGTCCACCCCAACCACCGGTTCGTGCCGGTCTACGAACCCCTGTCTGAGTCGAGCCTGAGCAGCACCAGCCGTGCTATCCATACTGGTATCTACTGCGATGGCCCGCACTGCAACGTTGCTGGCCGCACATCCCGTGCCATTATTGGCGACCGCTACAAGTGTGCTGTGTGCCACAACACCGACTTCTGCGCCAGCTGCGAGGCCAGCCCGGCCAACACGCACAACAAGACGCACCCTCTCATCAAGTTCAAGACCCCTGTCCGCCACGTTTCCGTCACCACCACGGGCGAGCACGACAGCGGCCGGCGTATGCCTCTCATGGGTGACCGCCGCCCCCAGCCGGTGCCGACTTCGACTAATGTCAAGACTGTCGTCGATGTGAAGCCGGAGCCGGCCGTCGCCGAATCAAAGGTCAAGGAAGAGCCCAAGGAGGAGGTCAAGGAAGCCAAGGAAGCCAAGGAAGTCAAAGAGGAGATCAAGCTCAAGGAGGAGACCAAGTCCGAGGTCGCCTCCGAGGTGTCGACCCTCAACAATGTCGAGCCTGCCGAGGCTAACCTTGACGCCATGTTCGCCCGCGAGACCGTCGCCGACGGCACCATCCTACCGCCCAGCCACGTCTTTGAGCAGACTTGGGTCCTGCGCAACACCGGCCCCGTGGCCTGGCCCGCCGGCTGCTGCGTTCGCTTCGTGAGCGGCGACTACATGGGCCACGTGGACCCGAACCATCCGGCTGGCATTCAGGAGCTGGTCTCGGCCTCCGAGTCTACCATTTGCTACGAGGAGCTGGCTCCAGGGGCCGAGTTCCCTTTCACTGTCCTGCTCCGCACACCCTCTCGCCTTGGTAAGACCATCTCTTACTGGCGCCTGACCTCCAAGGGCGGCATCAAGTTCGGTGACCGCCTCTGGTGCGATGTGAACGTCCAGCCCAAGGAGGAGCCCAAGGATGAGCTCAAGAAGGTCGAGGAGGCCAAGGAGGTCAAGGAAACTAAGGAGGTCAAGGAGGTCAAGGAGGTCAAGGAGGCCTCTGCCCCGCAGTCGCTGGCGAGCAGCACTATGATCTTCCCCAAGCTGGAGAAGGAGTCGCCGGCAGCTAGTGTGCACCAGCCCTCTGTGCACGACGAGGCCCCTGCTGAGGTTGAGCAGGCTGTCGAGACCAATGATTTCGAGGACTGGGATGATGACTCTGAGGACGGATTCCTGACCGATGAGGAGTACGATATTCTTGATGCCTCGGACGAGGAGTACCTCGAGGAGGCGGCCAAGTCGATGAAGAAATAGGTGTGATTTGAAAAGGTTTCACCACAAAAGCGGTCCGTTCCGGCGTCGACCGGTGCCCCTGGCATGGTGCACTCGGCTTTTGTACACTCTGATTTCATGTCTCTGCTTCTTTTTTTTTCCCTCTCTTATTAGTTAACCGATATCTGCAAGGAGGACGATGATCTTGTTTGGGTTTGTTCTTTACTGTTCGTGGTTGTTTTTCTAAGTCGCTCCCTATTTGGTTTTAGGCTGTCTGTGAGATTTCTTTCGTTTCTATCTTCCCTACTACACACCATTGAAGTGCTATCACATTCTCTCTCTCTTTCTCTCTCTGTCTCTCTCCCCGCCTCCCACATTTCCTTAACGTCGTGTTCAAATTGCTATTTCCAGCTCGTCGCTGTCTAACTACCCACTTTCTTTCGAACCACGCAGCTGAGCAGGCGTGTTTGTAACAGCCACAGCTCATTGTATGCTAGTTTCCTGTTCCGTTACGTTTTGAGAATTGATTGCGTGTACTAAACATGGATGGATGCTTTTGAAATGCTTTTGAATTTGCCCAAAAAAGGAAAACGGAGTCTATGCAAAAAAAATGGAAAAGGCTTGTCAAAATGCCGAAAAGGATGAGCGCACCCATATGGATGCCAGGAGAGAAAACAATGGCCACCTCCTTTTTTCCCCGACTCTTTTATTCGAACACAGTCTTCTTGCCCATAGACTTGGTGACGGCACCCGACCGCCGCGCAATGTCGAGGTCCTGTAGAGTGTACGGCTTGTCCGAAGCCTCCTTCCGCTCCACCACCGCTTCCTCCTGTACGAACTTTCCCTGCCGTTCTCTCTTCTTGTCGCTTTGCTGGGACCGGAATTGTCTTTCTGGTCTGTCCCCTCCCCTTTGTCGGTTGCTGTCCTTGCTGTCTCTGCTGTCCTTGGGTCGGTCCTTGCCAAACCGCTTCTTGTACCGCTGCTGGTCGTCCTCGGCAAACTGGACCTTGAGCGGACGGCCCTTGAGCTGGTTCACCCACCACTTGCGCATCTTGAACTTCTTGGGTGGTGCGCCGCCGCTGTTGTTGTTCTGGTTGCTGTTGTCCCCCGAGTCTTGTCCCGCTGCCTCTGCCAGGAAATCCTCTTCCGTGTCAACGGCCTCCCGGATCCGCACAAATCCCCTGACGGCCGACGCGGCCGCGATCGCCGCCATTTCGGCATACGATGCCCCCGCGGGAATGTCGGTGTTTTTCTGGTTCTGATGTTGCTGTTCGTCGTCGTCGTCGTCCTCCACCCCTGGTGCGTCGTCGTTGTTGTCACCGTTGTTTTCATCCCCGTCCTCCAGCTTGTTCTTGTTGTTGTTCCTTCTCGTCGACCGGACACCAAACTGCACCCATCCATACCCCCGACACCTCTCCGTGTTGTCCGGGAAGGTGGCCACCTTGGCCCAGGCGACGGGCCCGCAGGGTCCAAAGTGCCACAGCAGGTCCTTTTCGGTGGTGTCGAAGCCCAAGTTGCCGACAAAGATTTTGGTGCTCCCCGGGGTATCGACGCTGTTGTGGGCATGGGTCGTGTTCTCGTTGCTGGCCGCGGCTCCTCCTGCTCCGGGTGCCTGCTGGCTGCTGCCCGGCTGGGGCCTCCCCTCAAACGACTTGCTGTCCTTGATCAGCAGCCGCCGGCCGTCGAGCTCCGTCTCGGACAGGGCCACGGCGGCAATCTGGGCCTCGTATGTGGCAAAGTCGACATAGGCGAATCCCTTGTTGGGGGCGACGGGTGGTGCTGCTGCTTGCTTCTGCGGGTCGCCGCCGCCGTCCGCCGTCGTCTCGGCCCCAGCCTCGGCCTTCTCCTCCACCGCCGCTGTCTGCCGCTGTTGTTTTTTGCCGCGGCTGCCACCGGTAGGGAGGTTCACGCGGGTGATGTCGGCCTCGGTGATGGCGCCGCCGGAGTTGTCGACGAGCCACTGGAAGAGCTGCGGCCGAGTGACGGTGAACGGCAGATTGCCGATCCAGACGCCGTACTGCGTGGGTTTCTCTTCTTTCTCGCCGTCAGTGGTGGTGGTGGTGGTGGTGGACGTGCTCTTGCCCTTCCTCTTCTTCCGCTCGTCCCGCTCGTCGTCGGAGGATGGCTTGGGCGGCAAGGGTTTGCCCTTTTTGAGGGCACGCTTGGCACGTTTGGACGGGGGCTCGGGGAGGGAGACGTCGACTTCGATTTCCGGGAGGTCGTGGGCGGTGCGGGACTGTTTTCGTTTTTTGGACGACGACGCGGCGTCGTCCGACGAGTGGCCGTGGTCTTCTTCGGCCATTGCGTAAACGTGTATTTGTTTGTGTGGGGTGTGGGAGTGCAAACGTGTATGTCTTGCGTGTGAGGTTCACAAGTTTGGCTGGTCTTCACCACTTTTTCTGACTTTTTTTTTTCTGCCAGTATCATTTTTTATCAGTGGGGCCCGATAATCCAGATAAGCTTCCCGCTTGGTCCTGTCTGGCTCTATTGTGGTTCTTTCGGTTCCAAGTTGCAACAACAGACACTAGCAAGTTAATTTGGAGGCGCTAAAAAGCCAATTCCCGCCCGCAGACAGAGCCGCCCACAGCAGGCAGGCTATTCTCTTCGACGGACGAGTACTAAGTCACTAGATCACTAGTTATGTGGTATATATTTTTTTTTCTCGAGGCCTGGTCTGGCCCAGCCAGCCAGTCTGGTCTTGTTTGGCCATCTATCCTCGACGCACGCGTTCGAACGAATTCACCATGGGGATGCAAGGTACGTACATGTTGGCCATTTCGTTATTCGTAGGGCGGCCAGCGAGCCAGCCACTCGGGAAAGACGGTTGCCAGACAGCTAGCTGCACGAGTTGCGAACCAGGCTTAACCGGAGTTGGCTGGAGCAGCCCACAGCTCAACTGCAGATGACCATACGAGTGAGAGTTACAGAGCCCACTCTTTCGAGATCCACTTTCTCCAGCAAGCACATGCATGTTCCTTTCCCATTGGGAATGCAGATTGACAAGCTCACTGGTCCAGTTCACCAACGCCCGAATGCATGCTTTGACAATGGTGTGTGCAGAATCCGTGCAAATCCAAGCACACATAGCATGGCCCCCCTTCCCCCAAGCGCCTGGGCGGCCACTCCGCTCGGCCAGGCTGCTCTCGCTCCTCGTCGTTTGACCGCTCTTCTGGCGGATCGTCGCTTCTGGCGGATCGTCGTCTCTGCATCCAACGCCCCCTTCCGTCCGCATATGAGAGCCAGCGGACCAGCGAGCAGGCCACCAAGGACGGCCATGCAACCGCCTACGTAGTATGTGTAAGATACGAGTCAGAACCTCTCGTATGTGGCCAGCCAGGGGCAGGGCAGCCAGCCTCGGTGAGTTGTCTCGCTTGGGGGTTGTTCTGGGGGAGTGTACTATGTACGAGTAGGCGTCTGGAAAACCCCTGGTCTGGTGGTCAGGTGGCCTGGTGGCCGGGGACAGGGAATACGCAGGACAGCAAAAAGAAAGCATGCTCATACATACTATTCGTAGTTCCAGGAGTGTGCTCGTAGGACCTTCTCGTATTCTACGAGAACGGCCGACGGGTTGAAAACCCGGCTGGACAGGAGCACACAGCCCGCCAAATCCGGGAGGGTCTAGGTCTACATACATAGTACTATGTAGTACTGTGTGGTGTGCTCGCAGGGCTCTGGCTGAAGGCCGGCTCCGTCCACTGTAGGAGCAAAGAGACAGTGGTAGCAATGGCGGCCATTGCAGGCCGGCCAGCCACTGAGAGACCCCAGAACAAAGACAGCACTGGTTGCTACCCTGACTGCACCCAACTGCACCCAACAACACGCCCGCAATCCCTGTGCCCTCCCTTCCCAGATCTGCCCCACACGGCGGCAAGCCAATCACTGCGGCCTGCCCGCGGATTGTTTCCGACGAACAAGGGCGCCGCTGGAGGCTCCAGCACACACCCCAGCACACAACGACTGTTACAGTATCTGACCAACATGCGCTGCCAACTGGCACTGGTGGCCTCTGGACCCTCCTCTCCACCCACCGAGGGGAATCCGCTTTTTTTCCTCTCGTCGTCTTTTCCGCCCTCTGCTTCCTTTTGTCTGCCCTTTCCCAGGTTTCCCCTTCCAGCTTCCCTTCCGCTCTCGCTTTGCCGTTCCTCTTCCCTTTCTTCTCTCCTCGTTTTTCGCCCCTCCCAAGCCCAAAAAAAAGCAACCACACCCGCCCACCACGACCACCACCCTCGCACAATCCCACACCCCCTACCCAATTCTTTATTGTTATTCTCCCCTTACTCTCTCCCTCTGGCTGGTCCGTGCCGGGGCCACACAAACCGTTCGTGGCTGCTGTCGCCGGCCTTGCACACTCATTTTCTTCGTCCTCCATAATTTTTTTTTGTCTCACCTTCCCTCGTCTCTGTTTTTTTTTTTTTCCTCCTCGGCTCTCCTCTTTTCCTCAACTTCCTCCACCACCACCACTGCCGTCGCCGCCGCCCGCGCACTTTCTCTTCCCGTCTCCTCCTTGTTGGCCACTTTCGACCGACGCCCTCTTTCCTCATCCTGAACTGCGCCGTCCCTCTCTTCTCCGTCGTTCGCGATCATCGCCCTCGTTCGGCGTCCTTTTATTCCATCCGCCATCCATCACCGATAGATCCAGCCCGTCCGCATTCGGCAAATCGCCCACACACACGCCCATACACACCCACCTGGTCGACGGCCAGCATTTGACAGCAATCTTAACTTTCTCGGCTGGCCATTTGGGGACACCTATCGTCCCTTTGTGAAGACGAATTAAAGCCACTGGGGCTCTGTTGATCCGAACTAGATTAACAGCCTGGCCTCGACATCAGTTACTCCGACCGACTAGAGGCCTTTCCGTTGACTGGCTTTCATCATTCTTTTTCTCCCGCTCCTGTCACTTCTCGACTGCGGATCGCCTTCTAGCCTCCTCGACGCATCGGCTTCTCGGTTTCTCACATTGACGCTTGCGCTGTTTCTGTCGGGTCCCCCCTCGTCGGCACTCTCCCTTGGCTTGCCCGGACCTGCTGCCTCGGAAAATGAATGTCCTGCTGTCTCCGCAACCTCCACTATTCCCACACCAACACGAATCTCCCCGCCAGTCCCCATCACGGTCCAGTAAGCTCTTCCTTTCAGTCTTCCGTGTCCCCCGGCTCTTTGCTGCCTATCTCTTGTTGCCCGGGGCTCCTCATCTAACCGACCCCACTCTCCAGTGTCTCCCTTCCCAAACATGGCCGCCTCTAGAAAACGGAAAGCCGACGACGACGGCGACGAGATGACGGTGTCTCCCATGAGCTCGCCTGCCATCTCCGCCCGCCAGCTCGCCCGCCCTACGAAGAAGGCACGCGCTACCGAGGTCACCGGCCGCCCGCTGCCACTGCCGCGACTGCTCGAGGCCCTTGATGCCACCCAGCTCCGCGCTGTCCTGCAGGCCATCTGTGACCACCAGCCCGAAATCGCACAACAGGTCGCCCTCAACGCCCCTCGCCCAACCGCTGCCTCCACCCTCGACCTCCTTCATGAATACCTACAGCGTCTCCAGAATGCTATGCCCTATGGTCACTCTAGCGCCGACTATAACTACTATCGCGTTAAGCAGCCTCTGATCGCTCTCGTCGAGGCCATCTCCGAGTACACCCGCCAGTTCCTGCCGCCCGTTGAAAGCCAGTCGAGCGCCTCGCTGCAGTTTCTCGACGGAGCCACCAAAATCATCCACCAGCTGCCCGACTGGGACAGCCCGACGTACCGCCAGCACAAGGAGGGTGCCTACGACGAGATCTCGCGCGCTTGGGCCCTGGTCATCCAGGAGGCATCGAAGCGTGGCGGCGGCTTCTCTCTCCTGTCCGAGCAGTGGGACCATGTATTGGCCAAGCACAACCAGCAGTCTGGTGGCCGCCTCAACACCGCGCTGAGCTCCCTGTCTTCCAATGTTGGCTGGATGGGCCCCAACAGCCAGGGACAGCAACAGCCCGCAACCGGCTCAAGCGCCAATGACCCAAACTCGATCCGTAACCAACTCATGAACGGCACATATGGTGCGCCGGTGAGCGTTGGCCCCTGGTAGCGACAGCGGAATCAAGAAAAATTACCCACGACAACACCAGACCCTCGCAGGCGCTGGACTCATTCCGACCCCGGCTTTTAACGACCCGTCATGACTGTGGCTTTTTTTTTATGGTTCTTACAGGTGTTATTTATCCATTTGTCTTCTCGACGTGTGGTTGTGTGGCTTTGGTCTTGTTCTACTGCTCCCTCATATTAGTGTTTATATCACGAGCGGCATAGAGTGCATGGACTCGGATTTCATGTGAAGGCGGCGTTTTTCTTTCTATTTCGTAATTGTCACTGTCACACATTCCCCTACTGTTGTTCTTCCCTGTTTTGCTTTACTCTTTGCTCTTTTTTGTTTTCGGTGTATTCCTTTTTCTACGGTTTACCCCCTTCCCCGCCTGCATAGCTAATGTTCTCTTTTTTTTCTTTTTTTTCTTTTTTTTCTTTTTTTCTTTTTGTTTTACCCATTTACACATTCGTTCTGCTATGGTCACTATGTATCCTTCAGCCTTTTGAAGCGATGTGTCTAGACGAGACTTGTTTGTTTGTGGGATTTGTTGTTCTACTCCACACTGTTTCTTCCCCCCCAACCTGTTTCTTTTCCGGGTTCTTCGGCTGCCTTTTTTCGATGCATCTTACAGGTGAAAGGCATGGGTACGGCTTTTTGAACAAGTTACGGTGGTCAAATATGCAAGGAGGACTGGATTAAAGCTGCTCTTCAGTTCAAGAGTATGGACCTACGAGGCCATGTTGGTGCTCCCCGGTCGTTGTCCCTCTTCGCTTGTTACGGGTTGCGTTTTGCACAGGCAAGGCATTGTTCTATTCTTTTATTACATAGGTGACCGTTCACGTGCAGCCGTGACGGGAGGCAAGCAAGGCGAGGTTATTTTTGTGTTTGATTTTGATAAACGGTAGAAGTTAGAGGGACAACCAAGTCACTATCTGTGCCTTTATCTATGACAAAATGTGCATGAGATCCCGTAGAAGTATGTATATCCCAGATAAAGTGGCTACTTCGTATATATGACCTTGCTTACTAGATGCAGGGAATCTTACACTGCTCATTGTTCCAAATTACTTCTCCATGACCGTGCCAAGACCCCTGATCTACAAGCTTCCGTCACGCGACGCATCCCTGGCACATCTCAGGCAGGCCCGTGATCGACACGCCTGGCTTTGCGTTTGCCCATCAAGCTTGAGCATTAGAAAAGTAGACGGAGAAATGCGAACACTCACGGATGAGACGCTTCTCGATCTATATTTGGCTGCAACACAGAACCCGTTTTTTCGTGTGTTCCAGAGCACGGCTGGATCCGAGAACGGAAAGAATAAAATAAGAACTCAGATCTCTGGCATGTGCTACGTCATTGTTTGTTTCAGGATGAGCCAGTGACTGCTTACATGGTATTATGGCACGTACCCCCCAGCGAGGCGAAAACCACTGCTTCTACTATGTAGTAATAATAATAACACAAATAGGAGGAGGTGCGCTTTTAGCGGGGTGTCAGTGGTTGGACAGGCAACGCATAGGCACCCGCGCAGTGGGACATGCCGAGCACGTGACCACGGGTCAGCGTGGTACACTGGTTCCCCCCAAGTCGCGTCTTTCGCGGTGCAGGCACAGAGTATACACCTGCAGAACACCACTTTTTTTTGGCCCACCACACAGCGACCAAGCAATCAGGCCGCGATTAATTGTCACGCCGACGCTTGGATGTGTCGATAATCAGCTCGGAGCAGCCTGTCTGCCTGTTCACGACGTGTCCACGCCCCATCTCGTCTCGCTTGTCGACGTCGTGTTGTGTCTCACTGCATAATATCGAACAGCAACTCGAACAGCAACTCGAACAGCTCGAACGGCTCGACACGCGGCATGACCAAGACGAACAAGTGAAAAGAAGCACATCCGCTTTCCGCCTTGTTCCCGCAACACGACACACTTTTCAGGGAACATCTCTTAGGGCACGCGCAAGCGCACCCTCTCTACGCCGTCACGATGCCTGCGTATGTTGAGCTTCCCGTGGTCTCTTTTCGACATGACAGATGGAAGGCTGTGCTGGGCATCGCCACCAGCCTCACTTGCCATCTTTTTTTATTCCTTTTTTTTCCCCTCCTTCGGATAGCCCGCGTGCTAACATATCTTCGATTCTCTCAACAGCCCTGGCGACCAGCACAAGGCCGTGGTGACCAACCCTTTCGCGGAACCCACCCAGCACATGTCCGAGTACACTGCACAGGAAATCGCCACGCTGCAGAGCCGCCTTGAGAAGCAGCTGGGCCCCGAGTACCTGTCGTCCCGCTCGGGGCCGTCGGGCCAAAAGGTCCACTACATCACCGCCGAGAAGATCATCTCCTTGGCCAACGAGATCTTTGGCTTCAACGGCTGGTCCTCGTCCATCCAGAACATCCAGGTCGACTTTGTCGATGAGCACCCGCAGACACTCAAGATCTCTATCGGTCTCTCCGTGATTGTCCGCGTCACCCTCCGCGACGGCACCTACCACGAGGACATTGGCTACGGCCACATTGAGAACTGCAAGGGCAAGGCCGCCGCCTTTGAGAAGGCCAAGAAGGAGGGTACCACAGACGGGCTGAAACGCGCCCTCCGCAGCTTCGGCAACGTGCTTGGAAACTGCATCTATGACAAGGACTACGTCAACAAGGTCTCCAAGATGAAGGTCGTGCCCAATGCCCGAAAGTTTGACGCCCAGTACCTGCACCGGCACGCCGACTACGCCGTCAAGACGGAACCGGCAGCCGCACCAGTCCGTGCCGTCCCGGCACCAGTGCCAACAGTCCCGGCCGCCAAGAGTGAGTCTTCAGACTCATCTGGTAAGCAGAGAGCCTCCCCTCCCTCTGTTGTTACCTTTTGTGGACCCGGTTATACCCTTTACCCTTTCTTCTATTTTTTTTATGTTTTCCGCAGTTTGTTTCTTCTTGTTCTGATTGCTGATCGTTATATCTCTTTGACAGCTTTTGGCATAGACGCTTTTGACGAAGAGGACCTGCTTGGCGACTTTGACGAGGCCGACTTCTGCGTGACCGAGGATGGCCATCCCGACGAAGTGGTCATACCAACACTGCTACCGCCGCAGCCGGCAGCGCAGAACCAAGGCTCAAGGAACACAAGCCCGGTACGCCAATTTAATGGGCCAGCGTCACGACCGATTGGCAACGGCGCTCCGCCGCGGCCACCCCAGACCCCAGGTCCGACGAATGGGCGGCCGAACCACAACGGCCCAGGCCCGCGTCCATACCAGCCAGGCAACAGCAATAACAATAACAATAACAATAACCACCACCACAACAACAGCAGCAGCAACAACCAGTTCAGCCGCCCACACATCCCCCCTCCAGCGGGAAACGGAGCACAACGGTCCAACTTTGCTCCTGGCAACAACAACGCCAATGGCAATAATAATGGCAATGCCTCGAAGCCAACTGGCCATGGTGGTGAGGAAGAGGGAACGCCCTGGCTGTCGGCACGGGCTGTAGCCAAGGCAGGAGACGGCGATGCTCTTCCCGCTGTACAGCCCAACCACCTGTTCAACCCCAAAGCCGAGAGTCCATCCATTCGCAAGACGCCCGGCTTTGACCACAACACATCGAAGCCCATCCCGCGTCTGAACCAACGTCCAGGCTCTGCTACCTCGGCGGTCTCAACAGGCCCAGCTGCTGCCCAAGCCGGGAAGGCACAGTCTTTCAACAATGCCGCCAACAGCAGTGCTGCCAGCCACACTACTAGCGGCTCAGCTGCCGCTCCAGCCAGTGCCATTGGCGCTGCTGGTCCGACTGCCCACCCGCCCCGAACCATGAGCCCTATGACAGAACAATCTGTGCGGCGCATCGGGGCCCCGCCTAGCACCGCGAGCCCCTTGGCCAACCGCAGCCAGTTCCGACCGCCGCCCATGAAGCGCGGCCCGCCCACCGACACGCACGCGGGCGGTCACCGTCCACCCCTTGCGGACGTATCGAGCAATGTGTCTGTGAATGGCAGCGGCGGCACGGCTGTATCAACAGCTGCCGGTGCTGGAAACGGCTCAGCGGGTGCGGATATCAAAAGACAGAAGCTTGCTTGAAGGGAATATGATGGTGGCGTCTGGACTGAGGCCTCAAGGCTCTGGGCTGGTTCCTCGTGGGGTTGCTATTTTACGGGATTGTGTCACGTTTTCGAGCTATGTCTCTGCGGGCTCTTTGCGTTTCTCTGATTTCTCTGCTTTCTCTATGTGCTGCCAAATAGAATGCAAGGGGCATGGCGTTTTTGGTGTGTCGGGGAATTATACAATGCTTTCGAGGAGAACGGCGGATCGGTTTTCATGGGGGATAGGGAACCAGCAAAATGCATGATTGCTGCTGCGTCTGAGAGGGTCGGCCTGGAGTATGCTAACGTGCTACCCAGCTTGGCCTCACAAATTCTAGACCACAAAACAGACAAATGGTCCTACGCGGTTGCTTGAACCTTGTGTGACGATATATCCAGTATTATAAGCAACTGCGCTATAACCTCGGGCAAGACACGACAGATAGTTGCAGTTGGGTTTCCCTGGGAAGAGAGTACACCCGTTTGAAATGCCTCTTTCTTAGGAAACTTATACGCCTCCTTCCCCAGACTGCGTTCCCCAGTGTTTCCAACTGGTAGGGAATCCGCGGTGCAACAACTAGCACCTCTGCACAGTACTTACACCATGTCCTGGTGGTGGTCTCGGTTTTGAATTGGCAGCGCTCTGATTGGCTACACACAGACCCCAACCCGTTGTTTTTGGGTCCGATGGCCGGCGGGCTCTCGCGTGCTTGCAGCGCCTGGCCAATGGCAGTTTTTCCACTATAATTTTTTTTTCGCTCCCCGTCCACCTTCCCCGCCAAATTTTTCTGTTCGGGTGGGCAATTAATTGGGTGCACTGTCGCAGAAGAGTCATCGCTGCACCTCCATTCTCCCTTCCTCCTCCACGACCTCCTCTTTCCTCCACAACTCCCAGGAGCCAGCCTCACGCCCAATTGAACCATTGTGCGTGTGTTGAAACTCCACCATGGGGCCAATTGTGCTTGCCGGCCGGTCCAGGGCACTGGCGAGGGTACGTATCTGACTTACAAGTTTGGAAAGAGAGAGAGCCGAAAATCCAACGGAAAACCCCCAAAGGAAAAGAAAGAGGGCAGCAAGGGGGCGACAGCCAGACAGGAGACTTCCAGAACAGACATAGACATGCTAACAGACCCAGCATCTGCAAAGACAGCCTCTCGCCCGCGCCCTGCCCACAGCCGCCCGCCGGCTCTTCTCGACCGTCGACGATGCGCCAGCGCTGACGCCTGTCTACGAACGGCTCTACAACAAGTACACGACCGTCCGCCGCGTGCTCGGCTCCGACCGCCGCCTGACGCTCGCCGAGAAGATCCTGTACAGCCACCTGGACGACCCCGAAGCCAACCTGCTGACGGGCACGGACAATGGACGCAACATCCGCGGCCAGGCCAACCTGCTGCTCAAGCCCGACCGCGTCAACATGCAGGACGCCTCGGCCCAGATGGCCCTGCTGCAGTTCATGGCCTGCCACATGCCCCAGACCGCCATCCCGGCCAGCATCCACTGCGACCACCTGATTGTGGGCGAGAAGGGCGCCGACTCCGATCTCGAGGCCGGCATCGGCACCAACGGCGAGGTCTTTGACTTTCTCGAGTCTGCCGGCCGCAAGTTCGGCATCGACTTCTGGCCGCCCGGCGCCGGCATCATCCACCAGACCGTCCTCGAGAACTACGCCCTTCCCGGCCTCATGATGCTCGGCACCGACAGCCACACCCCCAACGCCGGCGGCCTGTGCACCATTGCCATTGGTGTCGGCGGCGCCGACGCCGTCGAGGCCCTCGTGGGCGCGCCCTGGGAGCTCAAGGCCCCCAAGATCCTCGGCGTGCGCCTGACCGGCCAGCTCAGCGGCTGGGTCTCGCCCAAGGACGTCATCCTGCACCTGGCCGGCCTGCTGACCGTCCGTGGCGGCACCGGCTTCGTGATTGAGTACTCGGGCCCCGGCGTCGACACCCTCAGCTGCACCGGCATGGCCACCATGTGCAACATGGGCGCCGAGGTCGGCGCCACCACCTCGGTGTTCCCCTACACGGCCGCCTCGGCGCGGTACCTGGCCTCCACGCGCCGCGACAAGGCCGCGCAGGACGCCGAGCGCCTGCAGCATTTCCGCGGCGTCGACAACAGCGGCATCCGTGGCGACGACGCCCTCTTCCGTTTCGCCGCCGACGAGGGCGCCGAGTTCGACCAGGTCATTGAGATCAACCTGTCGGAGCTCGAGCCGCACATCAACGGGCCCTTCACGCCCGACCTGTCGATCCCGCTGTCCGAGTTCCGCGACACCGTCAAGCAGGAGCAGTGGCCCGAGAAGCTGTCGGCCGGTCTGATCGGCAGCTGCACCAACAGCTCGTACGAGGACATGACCCGCGTGGAGAGCCTGCTCAAGGCCGCCGCCGAGGCCGGCCTGCAGCCTGCGTCGGATTTCTATGTCACGCCCGGCAGCGAGCAGATCCGCGCCACGCTGGAGCGCGACGGCACGCTGGAGACCATCTCGGGCGCCGGCGGCGTCGTGCTGTCCAACGCCTGCGGGCCGTGCATTGGCCAGTGGAAGCGCCGCGACGGCGTCGAGAAGGGCACGGCCAATGCGATCTTCACCTCGTACAACCGCAACTTCCGCGGCCGCAACGACGGCAACCTGCAGACGATGAACTTCCTGGCCTCGCCCGAGATCGTCACCGCCTGCGCGTTTGCGGGCGCCACCACATTCAACCCGCTGACCGACACGATCCCGACGCCCGACGGCGGCGAGTTCCGGTTCCCGCCGCCGCAGGGCCTCGAGGGCCCGCCGAAGCCGTTCGACGAGGGCCGGGCGGCGTTTGCCGCGCTGGTCCAGGCGCCGGACGCGTCCGTCGACGTGGCCATTTCGCCGACATCCGAGCGGCTGGCCATCCTGGACCCCTTCGAGCCGTTCCCGGACGGCGATCTGGAGGGCCTGCGCGTGCTCGTCAAGGTCGCGGGCAAGTGCACGACGGACACCATCTCGGCGGCGGGTCCGTGGCTCAAGTACAAGGGCCACCTGCCCAACATTAGCGCCAACACGCTCAACACGGCCGTCAATGCGGCGACGGGCGAGGTCAATGTCGCGTACGACCTGGACGGCACCCGGTCGACCATCCCGGAGCTGGCGCTGCGCTGGCGCGCGCTGAACCGGCCGTGGCTGGTCGTGGCGGAGCACAACTACGGCGAGGGCAGCGCGCGCGAGCACGCGGCGCTGCAGCCGCGGTACCTGGGCGCGCGCATTGTGGTGACCAAGTCGTTTGCGCGCATCCACGAGACGAATCTGAAGAAGCAAGGCGTGGTGCCGCTGACGTTTGCCGACGAGACCGACTACGACCGCATCGAGGCGGGCGACATTGTGGCGACGGAGGGCCTGCATGCGATGCTGCACGCGCTGGGCGAGGGCGAGGTGCGGCTGCGGGTGACCAAGGCGAAGACGGGCGAGGAGTTTGTGCTTCCGATGAAGCACACGGTGAGCAAGGACCAGGCCGGGTTCATTCTGGCGGGCAGCGCCCTGAACATGCTGTCGAAGCGGTAGAAAGAAAGAGGATGGCAATGTTTTATCAAAGATACCACGGGAAGGAGAATGGGGAAAGACAAAAAAAGGGCAAGGAACAAAAAAAAAAAAAACAGAACAAAACAGTCCATCATAGAAGACAAAAAAGTTGAAAAAGTGCTATCAAAGAGAAGACAAAACGGGACCAGGTCATTGGGATTGGATACGTTAAAAAACTGTACATAGGGAGGGAGTATACTATTGTTTGAATTCTTTCTTTTTGTTGTTCTTGGTTGCATTGCAAGAGAGGAGTCAAAAAAGGAAGAGGCTTGAAAAATCCCGAAGAAAAAAAAATGCAGACATAATTCGGCTGCCTGCGTATTATTATCATGCTGGTATCCAAAGCTTTCTGTCACTCTCAGCAAATCGCAAAGAAAATCAGTAGAATCAAAATCATCAGAAATACAAAATACAAAATACAAAATGCAAAAATCAATGAGTTGGAAGCAGACTAGGAGTATGTAAAGAGTGCCTGCTCGCACCTTTGCCCCATCAACCCAAACTCGCCGGCCTCATATGCCCTGCTGCCTTGCCTGTCTTGCTGTTCTCCACAGCCAGCCAACTGCTACAGACTTTCTATGCGCGGCGCCTGCGCCGCGGCGTCTTGGGCTTGTCTGCTGCCTTTCTGCGTGTTGGGTGGTCTGGCGGTGGTGGTGCGGCCCGCGCTGCTGCCCGGTTGGTCTTCTTTGCCGGCTCTTTTTGTCCGTGCCTGCTTCTGCTTCTGCTGTCTCTGTTTCGCCTGCTGCCTGACTCGGCGCAGAGGCAACGAGGGTTTGCGCGGAAGGCGAAAGCGCTTTCTTGGCCGCAGCCGTGGCTGCCATGCGGGCGCTGCGACGGAGGGGTGGCGGGGGGCGCATCGGCAGCCGGGGCGGCCTGTCTGCGGGTGCGCGGTGCGGGACGAGCTGGTGGCGAAGGTGGTGGTGGTGGTGGTGGTGGTGCTGGAAGCGCCGAAGCCCCAGCCTCGTTGCTGCCATCGGCGGCTTCCGGAACAGCCGCTTCTGGTGGCCCGGGGGGTGCGGGCCATCTGCTGCAGAGGGCAAGAGACGTTGGACCCGGCAGGACGATGGGTAACGGAAGGACTATTTTGGCCTCCGCGTAGCCACTACTTCCTTCTCTTTCCCTTTCCCCCCTTTCCTTTTGCCTTCTTCTCCAGATTTCGACCTAAAGTCCTCGTCTGATCCTGCAGGTAGTTGCCACCGATTAGGCGCCGCCTTTGACGTGGAAGACGCTACTGGGCCTCCGATGGGGAGCGCACCCCCAGCGGCGTGCCTGTTGGTGATGGCCTGGGGAAGAGGACCGGGGCCTTTTAGTATTGTGGCAGCAGCACCACGCTGTGCCCGTGTCCTGGGTCGTGCTGGACCAGGCTCGGGCTGCTCCAAGGCTGCCGAAGCCTGGATCGGAGTTCTGGTCTGTCCGGGCCGTCCAACCGCCGTAGCCGCTGCTGCTTGATCTCTCGACTTGGCCATTCCAGCGGATTTGGGTGTGGAATCTAGTACGGGGGGCTGCTGTGGCGGTGCTGCTTTGCCTCTCAAAGAATATCTGACCACCGACGACGAGCCTGTAGCCGGGGGCTTGGAGTGGCCAACTGCTTCCCAGTCCATGGCGGAAGGGAGCGAAGGAGTCAAGAGACATGCAGGACGAGAAGACCCAGGCGGTGCCAGACTCGGGCCCGGAAAACCCGGCACCGAGTACTCGGACATGGGTTGGATCTCCGACCTGTTGGTCGTGAGACCATCGCCTTCAAAATAGGTAACGAGCAGCTGGGCCGCCGAGACGCGACACTTTGGATCCAATTGCGCCATGCCTGCGAGAAATGGAAACACTCGCGCGGCTTCCAGGAGAGTCCTCAGGACGTCTTCATAGCCGTTAGCGCCTTTGGGCGGGAACTGGGCAGTGGGGTGGATGTCCATGATGGTGGCGAACAGGGACCAGATGTCCATCTTGGGGCTTTGCTTATAGGTACCGTATTGCGGAAACAGCTCAGGTGCCAGGTAGAAGGGAGATCCGCACGGCTCTGTGGCCTTCTCGGTATGGCTCACAAGTCCAAAATCGGCGAGCTGCAGTACAGGTTTGCCGTCTGCACCGTAATAATACAGAATGTTGTCTGGCTTGATGTCTCGATGGCATATGTTGAACTTGAACAGGTAGTCGAGGGCGGACAGGATCTGCTTGAGAGTGATCTCACACAGCTGCTCGCTTTTGCCAATGCTACGTGCAAGAGACCGTAAGCTCCCGTCCCGCAGGTCCATGAACATTTCGGGTTCCGAGGTATCCCACTTGCACCCAAGAACCTTGATGATGTGTTTCTATAGTCAATTTTTAGAATGGTGGATAGAAAAGAAGAAATACAAAAATCAAGTAAAAAAAGGGGGGTGACATACGTGGTCAAGCGTCTCAAGAGTTTTCACTTCCTTGTGTACAGAGCATAACGCACGTTCGACGTTGGCGTGACTCTTTAGGCTGATGACCTTGATGGCAAAGGGCGTGCCAGTGGCCTCATCAACGGCTCGAAAAACGCTGCCAAACGTTCCGTTACCGATGGGTTGACGCTGGTCGTTTGGAGACTCTTGGTAGATAGGGTGTCTTGCCGAGTGGATTCTGGTGTTGTGCCATGTCTGGAGAACTGATTCCTGTCCGGTGGGGACATCACGCGAATTGATCTCGTTCGCGTGTTGGAGCACCTTCTTGTACTCCTCGATCACCAGAGCCCTGGTTTTGGCCGGCGACAGTCGCCAAACCATCGAGAATTCAAAGCCGGCTATCGACAGAATACACTCCACCCCGTAGGCGAGCACACAATCTCCCGTCACTTCTTCTTGTATTCCATTTTCAGGCGTGATGAAGACAGATGATGCTTGCTTTGTTCTGACTGAGAGCAACATCACAAGGGTTTCGGGATGCACTTCAAAGGCGACGTGAATGTGAGAGACGAAAGCTCCTCTGAGAACCAGATCAGTGTCCCGGGCACGCCCAAACCTGGCAATGACACGGGAGCAGATCTTCGAGACGTGAAAGCCGACCTCCAGACCCTTGTCGCCATCCGCACTTTTCGACATAAAGCGCTCATTTTCGGTATGTTTGATGGCATCAGAAGTCTCATCGTTTTGTGGAACCAAATGGAACAGAGTCCTAGGGTGGGCGTAGATGGCCATCGTGCCTGTTGTAGCACCTGGCAACGGCTCTTTAGGTGAACAAACAGACAAAATCTCAACGACGGAGGATGATAGATGATCGATATGAGACGACCAATGCCTCGCAATATCTGCAAGGGACATCGCGCGAGTCCTATGGATGCACCTCGTTGTATCGACCTACACATTGCGTCGACGCAGCAGCCCCAGACCAATGATTGGCAATGGCATCTCAAAACAAAGAAAGCGCGAAAAGGTTGTGTGGTAGGCGCCTGGCTTTGCAGCTTGCTCGACAATCGTTTCTGACGCAAATATTGGTTGGCTGAGAAAGCCGGGATGAGCATCAGATGGGGGAGAACGCCTAACAGCACACAAATCCGTCTGCCAGGTTTTCGAAGCGTCTGGGTTGCTTTGCCCTCGACCGACGAAAGAGGCCAGGGCGAAATGCACCTGGACGGCAATCCGACCCGTGATCTATTACTGGTGGCTTTTGGCACATAGGTGACCAACATGTGGTCGAGGCATGAAACAGGGCTGCATCACCAGCCCTGGATGGACGGGCGCTTAAATCATTGGGTCTAGCATGCTCTAGCCTGGATCCTGGGGTATCGCCCAGTGGGCCTCCCGCTCAAACCATGTATTGTTGGGCAATAAACCAGTCTGTGTTTTCGTTGGACAGAACCGCAATGTTCAGGCCTGCCAGCGGACGGCACCAGAAACGGTCGGATTGGTCGGTATCTGTGGCACACTATCAAATCGCAGGAGACGAATGCAGAGGGGAAAGCTAGTTATGTAAAAGGTTGAAGCCTAGAAATCGCGATTCCATGAGATCCCCACTTTTGTGGTTCCATTTTCGCGCCACCAGCTATGGCGGGCTGTGCCTTCCATTTCTGCCCCAAACTTGCTCGCGACTTCTCTTCTTATGTTGGACCTCACAGACTTGCGGGCAAAGAGGAGGCGAGGACCAGCATGAGGAGAGAACAAGCCATTCGACGAAAGTGCTATGGGGCAAGCTAACCCTTGAGGACAGACACACGTGACGATAATCACGCGACGCAACACTCAACAACATTCTTCAACTTGCCCATAGACCAAATCAACGACTTCTTTCAAACCACCCAAACTCAATAAACCACGAGCAAACACCATGGCGCTCTTCATGGACGAGGCGCGAATGGAAAATGCGCTTCGCAATGAAGCCTTTCCGGCCCTGGAGCGTCTTGCCCGCAATCCCTCGATGCGCGACCGCGACCTCAATCGATTCAATGACGACGCACCTCCGCCCTACGAGTCGTCGACAGAAGAAGACGAGGCTTTACCTATTCCGGGACCCATTACTATTCCTGACGACGTACAGGAGAAGATTGACAGGCCGCTTAATGATTCTGAGCGACAGAGATTGGCGCGGAATACACAGAGTGTGTATAATCCTGGCAAACGCTACCATGAGGAGATGGCGCATGAGCTCGAGCGCCTTCAGACGTGGGCCGAAGACGATGCCAACCCAGAGGTTCGCGACTACTTTATCCGAAAGGAGTCAGCCAAGGAGGGGCGTGTTGGCCACCAGCGTCTGAACATCATCGCCCGGCGCAATATTCGGCGGCGTTGGCAGAAGCTAGGGGTCTGGAATTCAGAATGGGGCATTCCTGCAAATCAAGCATGGGGTTTCACTGATCCGAGAGAACCCCAGGACAAGGACGACTCGTGGACGTGGACATGGCGATGGCAAAAAACCAAGGAAGTGGACGATTTGTCTGACCATCCTATATCCCGCGCTGTCGAGCTTCGGCAAGGCCTCCGTCGTGGCCAGCATGTTCCAGGACCGCCACGATCCAACCTCCCTCCGAACGCATCGACCTCACAGGCGGAGTCATTTATTGCGTCGCGACCCTGGGTTATCTATCGGTTGGAGGCGGCCGAAGAAATTCCTAGGAGAAGCCGGCTTTTAAGCCCGGCACCGCACAGGAAGTACTACTACAAGTACAAGCACCGAGACGTGAAACAATCTTGGAAAGAGCGAGGTGACTGGAAAGACGAGTGGAGCCTGCCAAAGAGAAAACCCATCGTGGGTTGGAAGTGGCGCCACGAGAGCCCGAGTCCCGAGCCCGAGAACCTCTCTCAGCTCAACGACATGGCCGACTGGGAGCTCTCGCCGTCGGAGGCCGATGCTCTCGAGGCAGCTGTGCCCACCTCACCAGTCACGGACCCACTGAGATGGCCACCACTAAATTGGTCGTTGCCACAAGAAGCTGCTGCTTCAGACGCTGTGGATGGCAATGCCGGCGGCAACGAAAATTCAGATTGTTCTGCGCTTCCAGCACCGCCGCCTTCACCACCAGCTCATCCAGAACCGCGTGCCCGCAGACGGGCCGCCCTCGTTGCAGATGCGCCACCGCCACCCCTCCGTCGCAGCGCCCGCATTGCAGCAATGGCGAATCCGGCCAAGAAAGCCATTGCACCTCCTGTGCAGCCCCCGTCGCCTCTGCGGAGGGTCAGGCAGCAGGCGAATCAGAGACAGCAAAAGCAGCAGCGGGCACAGAAAACGAAGCCGACAAAGAAGACAATACGGGCAGCAACGCGGGCAGCAACGCGGGCAGCAACGCGGGCAGCAACGCGGGCAGCAACGCGGGCAGCAACGCGGACAGCAACGCGGACAGCAACGCGGGCAGCAAAAAAGGCACGCAAGAAGGCAGCAGACAAGCCCAAGACGTCGCAGCGGAGAAAGGCAGAGAGTGCCCCAGAGGCATCCAAACCACGGACTCGGCGCAGGCGCCGCACATAGAAAGCCGGTGTATTTAGTTGGTTGAACAGCAAGACAGCAAGACAGCAAGACAGCAAGACAGCACAGCAGCACGGCAGCACGGCAGCAGGCATATCATCTACCATGTGAAAGCGGGCACGGGCGAGATACGTGATGGAGCTTGCCGACTTTGGGCTGGTGAGTCATGAAGCCTGGGCTCGGAATAGGTGCGGCGCGTCAGGCTACAAGGCACCAGAACTGTATGCAGCAAAAAAACGACGTAGTTCTATACCCAGAGCATCAACAATGGATGTATACTCTCTCTTTGCTGCCATCGTCAGCATCCACCCCCATTGCACGTGGTCCCCCTGAGAGTTGGGAGCCCGACGATATCCTGTCGTGTGTCCAGGACGCCCCGGAAACAACTTCCTGGACTACGCATCGATAGCGGACACGAATCCTCACCTCCGAGCCACGGCAGCTCAGATGCTGGTCAAGCTCAATAACGGAAAGGGGCGCACTATGCCGCGGTCCCGCGTTCCACCCTCTCTCATCGAGTATGAGGTCCCCGAGCCGACAGCGGCGATGACAGGCCGCTTGGCAATCGTGGATCCTGTCGCAGAGCCAGTCGCAGGGCCAGTCGCAGAGCCAGTCGTGGAGTCCGTCACCCTAGTTCGTCGCGAAGCCAATGGCCGAGCTGTCAGTACCGGGCCCGTCGACAACAACAGAGAAAGTACGCGTTGCTGGTGTACTGCCAGCAGCTCTGTAGAAGGCCCCTACGAAGAAGGAAACGCCGGTACCAGGACTGGTACGACCGTCCGCGGCTGGGACTCGCAAGCAGCCTACCAAGGTGCCCCGGAAGGTGTGCAACAAGAAGGAAATGCCAGTACCGGCACCCGTGTCAGCACGCAGAGCCAAGCCTCCCAACGCGCTCAACATAGCTACCCCAGAAGGCCTAGACAAAGAAGGAAGCACCGGTACCAGTGTCGGTACTGCCACCCAGCACGCAAACCGTGCTCCATGGCCGAGTTGGAAAGGGGCTCTGTATGCCAGCGTGTGAGATTTATTATTTTATTTTATTTTATTTATTTATTTTATTCATTTATCTATCTATATTTATATTTATCTTATTTTTATTCTTATTTTGTGTTTGTCTTGCGTGGGTTTGCCAACGAGGTGGCGATCGAGGTCTTTCGGCTTGTTGTTCTGTACGTGTTTGGTAGACAGGCCGTTCATTTCATCCGCCTAGGAAACAATGGGACAGCAACAAATGACCCGGGCGAAAGCACATCCATGAAGAGTGGCTGTCTCGTGGGCCAGCTCTCTGGCCTAGCCAGAACTGGCTCCGCCCGCTGGTGTAAGCTCTGAAATTCGATTGGATGATGGCAAAGCTCCGCCGTACCCCTCAACTCGGAGAGAACTCCGATGTGGGTCGACTTGCATCCGCCCGGCACAATGCCAGAGCCGGATGATCCACACCAGGAACAGGAACCGACATGGGAGGACTGATGGCGGGCATGGCATCATTGGGTGAGCTGTCCCCGGACACGGAGACAAGAGTCCCTGGTCGCCTCTGCAAGAAGAATCTGCAGACCGGCTTGTAAAAAGAGGACTGTCTTCCTCCGAACGCCCTTCCCTCGCTCATCGCCTCTCTCGTCCACGCACACACACACACACGCACGCACGCACACACACACAGAGAGAAAGAGAGACCCAGACTCCGACACCATGGGCGCCAAGATCTCTGAAGCCAAGGCCAAGCCTCTGCCGGCCGGCGTCTACACGCCGGTGATCACCATCTACGACGACACGGCGGCGCAGGGCGTCGACCTGGACGCGATGTACCAGCATGCGCAGTACCTCGTCGACAGCGGGATGCACGGGCTGGTGTACCTGGGCACCAACGGCGAGCTGGCGCTGCTGACGCGCGAGGAGCGCAAGGCGATTGTGCGCATGGCCAGGCGGGCGGTGACCGACCGGGGGCGGCCCGACTACCCGATCCTGGCGGGCATCTCGGCGCAGAGCACGGCCGAGACCATCCAGCTGGCCCGGGACGCGGCGGCCGAGGGCGCCGGCTGGGGCCTGCTGCTGCCGCCCAGCTACTGGGCCAAGGCGCTGTCGTCGGAGGCGCTCGTGGGGTACTACCGCGACGTGGCCGACGCCAGCCCGATGCCGATTGTGGTGTACAATGTGCGTGGGCCCTCTTGTTGGTTCTTTGTCTGACGTCGTCTGACCTTCTTCTGACCTTCCTTGTCCGACCTTTGTCTGACCATGGCTGACCGCGGCAGTTCCCCGGCGTCACCGCCGGCATCGACCTCGACTCGGACCAGCTGGCCGCCCTGGCCAGCCACCCCAACATTGTGGCGACCAAGCTGACGTGCGGCAACGTGGGCAAGCTGACGCGGCTGACGTCGCAGTTCCTGCCGCCGCACTTTGGCGTCTACGGCGGCAGCAGCGACTACCTCCTGCCGACGCTGCACGCCGGCGGCAACGGCTGCGTCACCGGCATGGGCAACGTGTTCCCCAAGGCCACGGCGGCGGTGTACGACCTGTGGGCGGCGGGCCGGCTGGAGGAGGCGCGGGCGCTGCAGGACCTGGTGGCCAACGCGGAGTGGGCGTGCAAGAAGGGGCTGAGCAGCACCAAGTACGGCGTGTGGTGGTTCCTGGGCCGGCACGCCAAGCTGGGTCCCGTGACCGAGAAGCAGTTCTGGATGCGGAAGCCGTACCTGCCGCTGTCGGAGGCGATGAAGACGTGGAGCGTGGACACGCTGGGCGTCTTGGAAGAGGCGGAGAACAGTCTGCCGGGGCGGGTCGGGAAGAAGGAGTAGCAGGGGAGGGAGGGGAGTGAGAAATGGGTGTCTGCTTTTGAAAATAATGTTTTTTTTTAAAAAAAAGAGAAAAAAAGAAAAAACCTTCTCCATGCCAATGTGATGGGAACGACAAGCAAGCAACACAGTTATATGAACACACAAGAAAGCTACAGTTGATCCAGATGACAATTTTGTTCGATTGCTGTGGTATTCTGCCCAACACTCTTCTTGTTCATCCCCCCAATCCTCACATACCCTCGATGTTGCGCGGCCGGTAGCCGCTCTCCAGCGCCTGGCACTCCGCCTCGGTGAGCTTCACCTGCAGGGCGCCCACGGCCTCCCGGATGCGCGACTCGCTGTTCAGCCCGACGATGGGCCAGCACCCCTGGGCCAGCACCCACGCGGTCGCCACCTGCGGCATGCTCACGCCGCCGCCGCGCGCGGCCGCCACCGCCTCCACGGCGTCGACGATGGCCGGGTTGGCGTCGGCAAACCAGGCCTTGGTCTTGACGTCCGACTGGCCGCGGATGCTCTCGGTGGCACCACCACCACGACCCGCCACGGCGCGCGGCTTGGACAGCACGCCGCGGGCCAGCGGGCTCCAGGGGATGACGCCGACGCCGAGGGCGCGGCAGAAGGGCAGCATCTCGCGCTCCTCCTCGCGGTAGAGCAGGTTGTAAAAGGGCTGCATGCTGATGAACTCGGTCCAGCCGTGCAGGCGCGCGGTGTACTGGAGGCGGGCGAACTCCCAGGTGTACATGCTGGAGGCGCCGAGGTAGCGGACCTTGCCGCTCGCGACGACGTCGTGGAGGGCCTTCATGATCTCCTCGGGGGGGGTGTCCCGGTCGAGGCGGTGGATCTGGAGGACGTCTACATACCGGGGGGGGGGGGTACCGGGGGTCAGCAAAAAGGTACCAGGCCATCATACCAGACGATCGACCGACCAGGAAGGACATGGGGGCTCCCTACCAATGTAGTCCGTCCCGAGCCGCTCCAGACAGCGGTCGACGGCGTCCAGAATGTACTTGCGGCTGAGGCCCATCTGGTTGACCAGGGGCCCGTCGTTGACCGCCGCCGGCCGCGAGTCGTCGTCCATGACGGGATTGAAGATCTTGGTCATGATCACGACCTTGCTGCGGGGGATGTGGAACTGCCGGAGGGCCTGGCCGACGATGCGTTCCGATTTGCCGTTGGAGTACGTGTCGGCGGTGTCCTGCGGACTGTGTCAGAAAGAAAAGAAAGAAAAGAAAGAAAGAAAAGAAGAAAAGAAAAGAAAGAAAAGAAAGAAAGAAAAGAAGAAAAGAAAAGGAGAAAACAAGAAAAAACAAGAAAAGAAAAGAAAAGAAAAAAAAGAAAAAAAAAAGAAAAACAAGAAAGAAAACCCAAAACGCGAGTGGCCGCGTTCCCACTGACCCAGGTGTTGATGCCATAGTCGTAGGCCGTCTTGATCAGCTTGAGGCTCTCCTCCTCGTCCAGGACCCAAGGCGAGCCCGCCCACTGGCTGCTGCCAAAGGTCATGCATCCGAGGATGATCTTGGAGATCTTGAGGCCGCTGTTGCCCAGTCTTTTGTGTGTGTGTGAGTGTGTGAGTAGAAGGCTTGATGCCAGGGAGGGCGGCCAGCTCGTACCTGACGTATTCCATCTTGTGGTCCATGTTGGTGCTGAGAAGGGATGCTGCCACGAACAGTCACTACCAAAGACACAAAGCTCTGGCCAGAAGAATCTGAAGAGCGCACGCTTTCTCTCTAGGGAAGCTTGAAATACCGAGCGGCAACAGAGTCCCCAAGCAACGCTCTGTCCGTTCCCGGAACGCATTCCCTGCCGGGGCGCGTCCCTTGAGGAGGGAGCATGGCTGTGTGGGGAGGCCATGGCCAGGCGTGGGGGAGGGGGGGCCCCCATCTCGGACTTGTCTCCGAGCTCACGGACAGGCCCCAGTTGACGCCGCTTCTCCGCACCAGCCGATGGCGCACATCCATGCGAGAGAAGCAGGAACCACTTTTTTTCTGGGGCGGTAGGAAGAGCGATGGCCGGCAGAAGGGGAGGCTCGACGTCATGGGCCTTGGCGGCATACAGTGGTGGTCGACTGGTGTGCAGCTGGGCCGTTGTGTCGTTGGCTACTTCCGTGTGCGCAAGGTAGGAAGATCGAACTGGCTAGTGATCGCCACGAGCTCGGTGGTATGTGTAGCTAGGCCATTCTCTTGTACAATTACATTCCGTCTCCTTTGCCATCCAAGCGTGACCAGACGGCCATGGCCAAGCCAGAGCACATCCTCATCACCGGCGCCGCCGGGTTTCTCGGCTCGCTGTTGACCGACGCCCTGTCTGCTGGCGTCCTCGCCCGACATCCGCTTGACCGTGACCCATGTCGTGCCGCCGCATCGCGGCCACACAGACCGGCCTGACCGCCCCGTATCCCCGTATCCCCTGCACGGGCTCATGTCCGGGCGGGGCCGAAGCCGCCTTTGCGCGCAGCTGGACGACCAAATCAGCTGGGACGGCCATCGGTGCCTACGACCAGAACAGAACCCGATTTTCAAGACGATCGACAATCGACTGGAATTGCTTGTATTGGAGAAAAAGGGCACTCTTGCGCTCCGTGTTCTCGGGAAAAACACCCTTGCGCTCTGTGTTTGCAGGAAAAAAGGACACTCTTGCGCTCCGTGTTCGCAGAAAAACATGGACACTCTTGCTCGTCTCAAAGGAAACTGGAAGGACTCAGATCGGCCATGGTGTCAAACATGGACGGCCCGTTGCTCAGGTAGAGAAACGGCGACGTGCCAAAGGTGGCCATGCTGCCGCTGCTGCCGCCGCTGCTGCCGCTGCTGCTGTCGCCCATGAACAGATGGGCCGGCAGGTCGAGAGCAAGGTCGCCGGCCAGGCCCATGGCATCGAAGCCGGCGGTCGGCCGGGCGGCGGAGCCGGCGAAATCGGGCACGCCCGTAGGTGTGCCCGCCGCCGTCCACGCGGCGCCGCTGGCGGGCAAGGCCCGACTCGTAGCTGAAGTCGGGGTCGCTGTCGCCGCCGCTGTCGCCGCCGCTGTCGCCGCCGTCGTGGAGGCGGACGAGAACAAGGACGAGGCGTCTTCTTGCTGGCGCAGCGTGTCGACCACCTTGTCCAGCCCGTCGGCCATGAGGTGGACCAGATGCCAGCGGCCCACGGGCGTGGCCCGGTAGAGGGCAATGAGGCGGGCCGTCAGGTCGATGATGACGGGTCGCCGGACCAGCGACGAGGAGGAGGAGGTGGTGGAGGCGTCGGGATGGACGGGTTGGCTGGTGCCCAAGCGGTCGGGGAGCGAAGAAGAAGAAGAGGAAGAAGAAGAAGAAGAAGAACGGGCCGCGCCCCCCCCCGGGCGCACGGCCAGCATGGCCAGCTTGGCCAGAAACATGCAGGCGTAGCCCGTCATGGCGTGCATGTACGACGGCATGCCCACGAGCGACGGCCGCATCTCCGGGTCGCTGATCTGCAGCTCCAGGATGGCCGTGGCGGCCTCGACGGCGGCGGCGGCGGCGTCCCGGAAGGGCGCGGCCACGGACCCGTCGCGCGAGCCGCGGAACACCTGCGAGTGCAGGTACAGCGTGGCAAAGTGGTAGTGCAGCAGCACGCCCTTGCGCGGGAAGCCGCCGATGCGCTCGTGGCGCGCCGGCAGCGCCGTCGACCAGTGGGCCAGCCAGCGGTCGAGCTGCCGCGCCAGGCCGGCGATCCGGGCGTGCGCGCACGCAGAAGGCGGGGCCGCGTCCGGCCCGTCGTCGCCGGGCGTGTCCAACAGCTCGCGGATGCTGTGCACAATGCTGACCAGGGCCACCTGGCTGGCCAGCCGGCGGTCCTCGTCGGTGGCCGCCGGCGACTCGCGCAGGAACGCCTCCCAGCCGCGCAGCACGGGGTCGTCGTCGCCGCGGAGCACCGGCCGCCGGCCGTACAGCGTCGACAGGTGCTGGTCGCAAATGTACAAGACGTACCACAGCCGCACCGCGTCCACCGCGTCCGCCGGCGCGTCCGCCGACACGGCCCGGCGGTGCTGCCCGGCCAGGTCCAGCTCGGCCGCCCGCCGGATGGCGTGGCCCGACAGCGTCCAGCTGATGTCCGACAGCCAGTACGAGGCGATGCACATGGCCCGCAGCTGGTCGCGGTCGATGCGCCGGCGGAACAGCGAGGCCGCCATCAGCCGCCGGAACTCGGCCATGCACACGGCATACAGCGAGGGTGGTGGTGGTGGTGGCGGCGGCGGCTGCGGATAGCCCACGGGCGAACCCTGCCCGCTGACGGGCCCGCTGACGGGCCCGCTCACACTCCCCGTCGCCGCCGCCGTCGTCGTCGGGCTGTCGTCGACATGCAGCGCCGCCACGGTCAAGATGCTCACGGCCAGGATCCGGCTGCCGCGCCGCAGCGCGTCCAGCGTGGCATAGCTGCTGCCGCCGATGCCGTACATGAAGCAGTCCAGGTGGTCCATGTACAGCCGGAACAGGCGCTCCGCGTCCTCGAGCGACAGCGTCCCCCGGGTGATCAGGTCGTCGACCGCATCGCTCGGGCTGGGTCGGCGCCGCGGCGGCGGCGGCTGCGGCAGCAGCTGCTGCTGCCCCGAGCGCCCCGCACGCCCCGAACGCTCCGCACTCTCCGCACGCTCCGTGCCGCCGCCGACGCCGCCGACACCGCCGACACCGCCGCTTCCACCACCACCGCCGCCACCACCACAAGCATGCCCGCTCTCGGGGTCGCCGGCGCCGGGCGACCACAGCGCGCTGAGTTTGGTCAGCCGGTAGACGGAGTGGATGGGCACGTGCGGCAGGCCCTTGTCGTCTTCGGGCAGCAGGGTCGGCGAATTGTCGCACGACGGCCCGGCCATATCAAAAGGCCGCTCCCCGAGACCGGCACCGACACCGGCACCGACGCCGGCACCACCACCTCCTCCTCCTCCTCCTCCTCCTCCAGCACCATTCTCTTGTTCCTCGGGCTGGTCCTCGGAGGCCGGTGTCTGCAGCCCGTTCTTGGCACTGCGCAGACGGGGCAGGGACGGCATGTGCAGGGCCTCCATGACACTCTGCAAGGCCGAGTGCATCATGTCGAGATCCTGAGCGATGGCTTCGGAGAGTCTGGCACGAATCAGCTTCTTTTCTTCTTTCTTTTTTCTTTTTTCTTCTTTTTGTTCTTCTTTTTTCTTTTTTCTTTCTTCTTTCTTCTTTTTTTCCTTCTTTTTCTTTTCTTCTTTTTCTTTTCTTCTTTTTCTTTCTTTCCTTCTTTTTCTTGTTCTTTTCTTCTTTCCTTTTTCCTTCATTCCTTCCCGTATCTTCCACTTACTCGGTCCGTTCACTGATCAGCGTCTGCAGACTCTTGTTGAGCGTGCATCCCAGGTTCTTCTCGGCACATCGCCTACACGGCGGCCCCGAGTCCTCCATGATGCATTTGATCTGCCGATTTTAGTGTGAGCATCCATGCGAGTCCGCTTCGTCCGTCGTCTTTCCAAGCTTACCTTGTGCTTCCGACAGGCTGCACATGCTTTCACCTTTCGTGAGATTTGGGGTATACTCTGCATGTTCTGCATGTTTATGTTCGGCATAGTCTGCATGTTCTGCATAGTCTGCATACTCTGCAGCAGGGCCTCTCCGCGAGCAGCAGCCGCGCCCTGCATCCCGTCCTGTCCACGGACTTGCGAGAACGATCGGCTCTCCCAAGCTGCTTCGGTTGCTGTCTCGCAGGCATTTGCCTCGTCCCATGTACGTTTGGCCGCCAACATGGTTTTGGCTTGTCGGTCCTTGTCTTTTTTTTCCCTTTTTCTTTTTCTTTTTCTTTTCTTTTCTTTTCTTTTTTTCCTTTTTCTTACTTTTCTTTTTTTCTTTCTTTTTTTGTTGTCCTTGTTTTGTCTGCGACAAACAATCTCGGAGAGAATGGGAAACTGGCTGGAAAGATTTGGGAAACCGGACCAGAGTCCCAGACAATGCCATTTGGGCAGGCCCATCCATCCGGGTGGAGCCCACTCACTGACGTACAGGGGCCTTCTTACCCCCCACCTCAGCGGAGACACGCTAGCCGTGGCTCTGACCGAACAATGCGGGGGCGTCTAGTGGACCATTTGGTGGGGAACGGGCAACGTGTAAGAGCGCTGCGGGGAATGAATATACCGGACAACGTAGTGGCTCGGCAGGAGACACCTCGGACAGGCTTCGAGACCCCCTGTTCATGCCCCCGGTCTTGTTTCTGCACTGTGGGGTGGACATGGTCAGGCGGCTTTGCATCCGCAGCACCGTCGCCTTGTCACAACAGCCGATGCTAGGAAGGGCCCCGAGAAGGAATGCAACCAAGCTCATGCCATCCTCGAAGCCTGCATCGACGAGATCAGGCGAGACGCGGTGGGGATGCGGGCATCCTGCTATCAACGCGTCCCGCATGAGTGGTTGCCGGTGCGGTGGGCGAGTGCAAGCCGAGGGTTCTGCGCACGTCGGAGAAAGAGGCACGTCCACATTGGCTGGACGGGTGGTCCTTGCCTGCCCTGGAGATTGGGTGTCGGTATTACTCTGGTCTGCCACGTGCCGCGCCATGTCTATCGCATCGCGTCGCATCGCTGCGGCCTGTCTCGCTACCCTTCCTATCTATCTAATGCACATAGCGGAACGACACGACGGCGTCGCCGCCGTGGCCCGTCCGGGCCCCCCGGATCTGCTGGCCGCCCACCACGCCGCTGGCCTCGGCCGCCGCCAGCCTGTCGTTCTGCTTGCGCAGGTAGTGCTTGATGGCGACGGCCATGAGCGCGCACAGCAGACACGCGCCGCTCATCACGCCGCCGCCGGCATAGTACCGCGGCTTCTGCGAGTCCGGGAACATGTAGGACGTGTAAAAGTGCGCCACGCCGGCGGCCATGAAGTTGACAATGGCCAGCGCGGCCGCGCGCTTGGCCCGCGGCCGCGGCAGCGACGAGCTGACCCAGCTGACGCACAGGTTGTAGGGCGCGTAGGAGCCGCCGGTCATCAGGAACATGGACACGTAGCGGCCGGCGGTGGAGGGCACGAACATGGCCAGCAGGTTGCCCAGCAGCGCCACGAACATGGGCGCGGCGATGTGGTAGCCGCGCTCGCCGGCGCGGGCGGCGTGGAAGGAGACGGCCAGCGAGACCAGAAAGGCAAAGAAGTACGGCGGCGACGTGAGCAGCAGCGTCGTCGTCGACCCGTAGCCGAGCGTGCCCACGATCGACGGGAAGAAGTTGTTGAACGACTGCGCCGTGATCAGCGCCATCTGCAGCACCACAAACAGGTACAGCTTGGGGTCGACGAGCGCCTGCTGCACGCCCCACCAGATCGACTCGGGGTCCTCGTCCACGATGCCGGCATTCTCCTTGCGAATGCGGTATTCCTGTGCACGAGTCAGCAAGAGACCTACGTGGGACCTACGTCTAAAAAAAAAGAAAAAATAAGAAAAAAAAAAAGAAAACATACAGCATACAGTTGCAGCTCGCGGCTGAGAAACAGATGCTTGCTTTGGAGCGGATAGTCGGTCAACACGGGGAGCAAGAGAAGGGCAATGCCGACCGTCATGGAGCCCTCGATGATGAACAACCATTCCTGGATTGGGGGGGGGGGGTGGTTCATTGTTTTGTGGTTAGATTTGGCCCCGGTCGTGACGAAAAAAGAGAGACACACTCTGCACTCACCCAAGAAGCACGGCCGCCCACGTTCTGCATCCGCGATGTAACTGAGATGGTCAGCGTGTGTGCTTTGCCATGGTGTCTGGCAGTTGTTCTGGCTCCTTTCTGGCTCCATTCTGGCTCCTCAGGCCATCCACGTACTTCCTGCGGCAATCAGCCCCGAAAAGGCCGTGGCCAGCATGTTGCCGCCGTAGAGAATCGCAATGCGCGGCGGCAGCTCGCGGCGAGAGTACCAGCAGGACATCAACACAAACACGGCCGGCAGAAAGGGTGCCTCGATGAGCCCCAGGATGAAGCGCACGGCGGCGAGCTCGCTAAAGGTCTTGGTGAAGCCCTGGCTCATGGAGAGCACGCCCCACAGAGCCGTGATCAGGCAGATGTAGTACGACGGCCGCACCTTGCCAATGATCATGTTGGACGGGACCTGGGTGATGACATCTGGGACGCGACGTGGTTAGGACGACAGCTGCGGCGGCACGATGCCGGCACATCCCCGGGCCAGGGCCGCTTACATCCAATATAAAACATCAACAGACACGTGTTGTACTGCGCGTTGGTCATGTGGAGGGTGTCTGTCAAGCCCACCAGTTTGGCGCTGGCAATGTTGTTCCGGTCTCTGCTTGGACGTCAGCCAACACGACACGGCACCGGCACGGGCTGGAACGCGCACGCACAGAATGTTGAGCAGAAACAGCAGAAACACCACCGGCATCAGCGTGCAGTCCAGCCGCCGTGTCAGCCGCTTCTCCAGCGCATGCTGTTCTTCCTGGCTCAGCGGGCCCAGCTCGTCGGGCAGAGGCAGGTCCTCGGGCCGCAGGTACGGCGTCTTCTCGACATGCTCGGCAGAGTCTCGTTTTGCGTCGGCGATGGTGTCTGCCATTGTGTTGGACGTTGTTGGCTGTTTTCTGTTTTCTGTTTTCTGTTCTCAGTTCTCAGTTGTTCTCAGTTCTCAGTTGTTCTCAGTTCCCAGTTCTCAGTTGTTCTCAGTTCTCGGTTCTCAAATGTTCTGGCTTGTCAATGCGTCTTTCCGTTGTTCTACAATTTCAACTGCTTGGACCCGTACACCTCTGCTTATGATCTACTGTTCTTGTGGCCTGGCCAGAATGCTCTCTCCTCTGGCCCCGTCGGCGAGAATCCCGACGCTCCAGGTCTTCTCCGCACTTCCAAGACGTCTCTCCGCATGGACAATGCTACCCCAGACTGGAGAATCTGGGGAAAGTCAGGCTCTGCAATCTCCTTTGCACTGGACCAGAGCTCCCCTTTGCCGGGAACAACGCCGACGCATGGCAAAACGCACCACGTAGTGCCACCGACACCCAATACCGTGCTCGACAAGATGCGCGTAGCCCGTTGCTGCTTTCGTCCCTGTTCTTGGTTCTCTTGGTTGCGTTCACTTTCTCTCGGTCATTCTTCCCTTTCTTTCCTTGCGTGCTTGATCCTTCGTTTTCATGCATTCTTCTTTCTTTCTCGGTTCTGTCACGAGACAAATTGGCCCCTTGTTCACATTGCCTAGCATGGTCCCGTGTCCTAGTTATTGCGTATTTTGTGTTCCGTCGTCTCTACGTAGAAGAGCCCCCCCCTCCTTGCCCCCTCGATGCCTCCACAGCCTTTCTGTTTACTGGCGTCAGGGGCTCCCCGACCACCTCTCCGCTGCTGCCCACCACGGCTAGAATGTTCTTCATGGCATTCCGCTCAAAGTTGATCCGCGTGTCCAGGGCGCCGCCGCCAATGTGCGTCGTCAGCGTCACATTCTCCATGGCCGCCAGCTCCCGGCTGACCTGCGGCTCGTAGTAGTGCACGTCCAGGCCGGCGGCCGCGAGATGCCCGCTCTTCAGCGCGTCCACGAGGGCGGCCTCGTGGACGACGGGCCCGCGGGCCGTGTTGATCAGGCGGGCGCCCGGCTTCATGGCGGCCAGCGCCTCGCGGCCGATGAGGTCCTGGGTGTGGGCGTTGAGCGGCGTGTGCAGGCTGACGCAGTCGGCCACGGCGAGCAGCCCGTGCAGGTCCGGGTGGAAGGTGGCGTCCAGGGCGGCCTCGGTCTCGGCGGGCGCGCGCACAATGTCGTAGTAGTGGATGTGCATGCCCAGCGCCGCCTTGGCCTTGTGGGCGAGCTTCGTGCTGATGGCGCCCAGGCCGACGATGCCCAGCACGTGGCCCCGCGGGTTGGCCGAGATGGTGGCGATGAGGCGGTGCGCCGCCATGAAGGCGTCCGGGTCGCAGGTGCGGGCGGCCAGCTGGGCACGGGTGAAGTTGCGGAACACGGACAGGATCATGAACAGACCCGTGTCCGAGACGGCCTCGTCGCTGGCGCCGGCGCCGTTGGCATACCAGATGCCGCGCCGGCCGAGCGCGTCGACGTCCGCCCAGTTGAAGCCCGCGCCGGCCGAGGCAAAAATGCGCACCGAGGCCGGCAGCAGGCCGATCAGCTCCGCGTCCCAGTCGCCCATCTCGCCGCCGGTCTGGAAGTGCGGGCGGAAGATGGCGGCAAAGTCGCCAAAGGTTTTGTTTCTGAGCGCCTGGATGAACGAGGCCCGGTCCGGGCAGTCGTTGTGCACGACGGTGAAGCGCTGGGCAAACTCATTGTTGTAGACGTCGTGGTTGTATTTGATGGCTTCGCCAAGGTGGAGGACAATCGGTTTGGACATGTTGCGAGCAAAAGAGAAGCACCAGCAGTGTTGCTCTTGGAGATTCTTCCTGGCTTTTTCTTTCCTTTCTTTTTTCTCTTTTTTTTTTTCTTCCTTCTTCCTTCTTCCTTCTTCCTTCTTCTTTCTTCTTCTTTCTTCTTCTTTCTTCTTTCTTCTTTCTTCTTTCTTCTTTCTTCTTTCTTCTTTCTTCTTTCTTCTTTCTTCTTTCTTCTTTCTTCTTTCTTCTTTCTTCTTTCTTCTTTCTTCTTTCTTCTTTCTTCTTTTTTTCTTTTCCAAAGCCAATGTCTGCAAAGCTGGTATAACTGGAGCTTAAGCTATTTCTTGCCTTTTCCCCATATTGGCTGTGGTTTCTCTCCTCGGCACGCATGCCTGGCCAGAATGACGCCAGCCGAAAAGCAAAAAAATTGGAGAAGCAGCACCGAGACGCTCGCCCTGCCTGGCTCGGAGAGAAGTCCGATGCAGGGTATGTTCGCCCCGAGGCGCGCAATCTCCAACGCCCCCCCCCCCCCTGTTCCGGGGTCGGCCATAAACCGGGTTATTATTGACGGGCCAAGCTCATCCAAGAGCTCCCAGGTCGGTCGACCACTGCGTTTAATTGGCGCGAGAGACTGTCTGCAATTCCTCCGTCTTGGTTTTGCGACTAACGGCGGACACTAGACAAGACACGGGGGATCGTGTGGAAGACTGGAGTGCTGCACGACGATGGATACAGACAAGCCCGTGCAAATTACGACAGCCGAACTCGGACGACACAACTCGAGAGACGACTGCTGGATTGCTGTGCACTCGAGCGTCTGGGACCTGACTGAGCTCCTCGACGAGCATCCTGGTGGACCGGAAGGCAAGTGTTTTGTCTTTAAAAGAGGTCCCCTCAGCTCAGCAGCTGGTGACTGACGGACGTGTTCTTGCTGTCGCTTAGTTTTGCTCCAAGTCGCCGGCCAGGACGGCACCGAGACATTCGACCAGATCCACGCTCCTGGTTTGATCGAAGAGAACCTTTCCCTTGACAAGTACAAGGGCAAGCTCTTCGCAGAAGCGACCGCCACCACCCCAGACCGGGTTGTCAAGAAGCCCACGGCTCAGGACGCGCGCCAGCCCGAACCAGCCGCGCACGAAGAGCTTCCCCAAGAGCTCCCAGGCAGCAGCAACAACAGCAACCGCGCCAACAGCAACAGCAGCAGCAGCAGCAGCAGCAGCATCGCCATGGCGAACAGCAAAACGCAGCCCGAGGAAAACGGGGCCACCCAGGGCAACAAGCCTCCCCTCCACACGCTCCTCAGCGTGGCCGACTTTGTCCAGGTGGCCAGCCGCGCCCTCACGCCCAAGACCTGGGCCTTCTACTCGTCCGCCGCCACCGACCTGGTCACCCACCAGCAGAACCGGGCCCTGCTGCGCCGCATCATGGTCCAGCCCCGCGTCCTGCGCGACGTCGCTCAGGCCGACTTCCGCCGCACCATTCTCGGATGCCCGGCCGACGCGCCCTTCTTTGTCAGCCCCGCCGCCATGGCCCGCCTGGCCCACCCGGACGGCGAGCTGGCCATGGCCCGCGCGACCGGCCGCGAGGGCATCATTCAATGCGTGGGTGGCCTCTGCAGTCCTGAAGTGCACTGGAGTGCTACTTTGCAGGTCCTTGGACAGCGATCTCTTCCCGTGCTGACCCCCCTCTTCCCCCCCTTCCCCCCAGATCTCGAGCAACGCTTCCTATACGCTGTCGCAGATCGTCCAGGCCGGCCGCCCCGGCCAGCCGTTCTTCTTCCAGCTGTACGTCAACAGCAACCGCGCCAAGACGGCCGACATTCTCCAAAAGGCCCGCGACCTCGGCATCAAGGCCATCTTTCTGACCGTCGATGCCCCCGTGCCCGGCAAGCGCGAGGCCGACGAGCGCCTCGCCGCCGGCCAGGGCGCGACCTCGGCCATCAGCGGCGCCACGGCCAAGGACGACAAGAAGGGCGGCGGCCTGGGCCGGCTGATGGGCCAGTACATTGACAAGTCCCTGGCCTGGGCCGACCTGGCCTGGATCCGCGAGGTCTCGGGCGGCCTGCCGATCGTCCTCAAGGGCATCCAGACCGTCGAGGATGCGAAGCTGGCCGCCGAGCACGGCGTCGATGCCATTTTCCTGTCCAACCACGGTGGACGGTCCCTCGACACGTACGTAATTTTTTTTTTTTTTTTCCTCACTTCGTTCGCTTCTTTTTTTCCCTCACTTTGTTCGTTTTCTTTTTTTTTCTTCCTCACTTCGTTCGCTTCTTTTTTGCCCTCACTGTCCCTTCTCACTTTGTTCTGTTTCCTTTCTCTTTTCTCTTTTCTACTTCCCCATTTGTTCTTCCTCACTGCCTCCGTCACTGCGTCCTGGGTCTAACATTCTAGGTCACAACCTGCTATTCTCAACCTGCTTGAGCTCCGCCTCCGGTGCCCCGAGATCTTCTCCAAAATGGAGGTCTACGTCGACGGCGGCTTCGAGCGAGGCCTCGACATCCTCAAAGCCCTTGCCCTGGGTGCCACTGCCGTCGGTCTGGGCCGGCCGTTTATGTACTCTGTCCTCTATGGGCAAGAGGGGACAGAGCACATGATACAGAGTAAGTTTTGCTCCCAATCAATCTTTTTCTTTTTTTCCTTCTTTTTGTTCTTTTTTCTTTCATTCTGTTTTATTTTCCGCCTTTTCATTTTCATTTTTTTTCTCATTTGTTTTTCCTTTTCCCTTTTTCTTTCTTTCTTTCTACCCCCTCTGACCTGGGAACTAACACATCCAGTCCTCAAAGATGAAATTGACGTCTCCATGCGTCTCTTGGGCGTCACCAGCCTCGACCAGCTGACGCCAGAGGTCCTGAACACGTCCGTCCTGGAGCCCATGCTGAGAGACCTGAGCAAATTCCGACCTATCCCCCCGCGGACAGCCGTGGCCAAATTGTAAAACGAGGATTGAAAAAAGGGATCATTTTGTTGTGAGTTTGATCTATATACTATTAAAAGATTTGGAAAAGTGAATGAAGCGATGAAAACTCCGGCATTGTCTCACACTGTCTCACACTGTCTCACTGTGTCTCGCTGTGAGGGAAAAATGGGGCAACAGGTCTTGTTAGACCCGAACCACTGAGAACGCTCTGAATATATGGGAAATCGTATTATATAAAGACACGCGCTTAATTAGAAGAGGGCCTAGAGAAGAATGCATACAGGAATCAAGAGACGGTGGGCAGAAAATGATGCCAGACAATTGACCTTTCTTCCCTGCGTGGCTGGCCCGTCTCAACTCAGCCTGGCTCAGCTTGGCTCAGCCTGGCCCAGCCTGGCCCAGCCTGGCTCAGCCCTACACATCTACACACAGGATGAATTGTGCCGTGCAGCGGTGGTGCAATTTGGCGTAAGTCTCGTGGCATTGTATGTATTTTCTTTTTCCTGTTCATATGCAGCCGTGGCATGACGTGTTTTTTAAAAAAGATAACGAAAACTCGACACCCTTGAATTCCCGACACTTTCCCCTGTCCACCAGATGAAGAAAACCCAAAAAGTGCAAGAGTCCCCTCCCTCCCCCCCCGAAATTCGCGCCGCCATGAAATCAATGTAAAATGCCCATGATTTGTTCCCCATCGGATTGCCCCAGTAACCGAAGATTGGAAAAACAAAGGGGGTATATAGAAAATGAAATAAATAGAAACAGCACAGAGTGGAATCGTCGCCAATAAAGCAGAAAAACATTTATGCCTCCCACCTCACCAAGGCTATACGTATGCTTTTCAAGGATCAAGGTTTTGTCGACAGATCATCGACTCAACAACATCTCCTTTGTTTTCCCCCGGGAGTGAACTATCCGGTTCGGCTTAGACAGAAAAAGTAGAGGCACCGCTTTAGCACCGTCCTTTCCACCGGTCGTCGTCTTGGTGTGCAAAGGCTCTCATCATGCTCATCCAGCTGCTGCTGCTCTGGGCTTCAAGCGGTACGTCCTTTTCGGGCGGCGAAGCTCTGGGACTCGAGATGAGCGCTTCATCTGCCACGGCCATGTTCCCGTTGTTGCTGCCGGTGCCGGTGCCAGTGCCGTTGCCCGTGCTGGTGCCGTTGCCCGTGCTGGTGCCAATGCCCAGACCGTTGGGCATAGGACTGCGGCTGTGACTACTGCCCCCTCTCGGCGTTGTGGTGCCTCCCGACGGGACACCACCATTGCTGCCGCTGCTGTTCTCTGTCTGGTGCTGTTGCTGCCGCAGTTGCCGCCGCCTCTGCCGGGCCATCCGCTCAACCGCTTTGCCAAAGTTGGCCTTGCGGCCGCCACGCGCCTTGATCTCGCGTTGCTTGGCAGCGTGCCACTCTGCAGGCCGACGACGCGTCCAATGGACTCGGGGGTCCAGGAACACGTATCGATATGAAGAAGGGGACGAAGAGGATGTGGTCAAAGGCGGTAGCAATGAAAAGCGCTCGTTTCCGTACGCTGACACGGGCGTTGCTGTTGGTTCCAGAAGAGGAGACGGCAGAGCGCTGCCGCCAGCCACAGCTGCAAGTATCATCCCCGTCTTGGATGGCACGGTAACTCCTGGTGGTGGCGATGCAGCACCCTCCTGGCTGTAGATGTGGGCTTCGAGAGGGAGCGGCGGGCCCGACTGGGCACGGATATAGGCCTGTCCGCCGAGGCCGATGGCGGACAGCCGATCGTAGTCCTGTAGCCGGTTGTTTGCGGCTTGGTTCAGGATTTGCGAGAGACGCACCGTGCTCAAGGAGGCAGAAGGCGCAGCCAGAGAGGACTGCGCATCTCTGTCCCCGTTGCCGTTGATGGCCGGCTCTCTGCCGGCTTCTCGAGGCTCTCCCCATCTTGTCCTTGCCTCGGCAACTCCTGGACCTTGCGGAAAAGGCGTGGGTAAGCCCAGAGCGTCCCGACTTGGCGCGTTCCCTGCTGCTGGCTCTGATATAGTCTGTCTGACTGACCGGGATGCAGCTTCGGCTGCTGGTCTTGGCGTATTGGCTGTCGGCTGCAGCGGCGCTGCTTCTTCTGCAGTGCCTGCGCGGAAGCGTTTGCTTCGGTCAGCATGCCACCAATCCTTGACCCCTGGGTTCAGGGTGCGCGTGTTGTGTGTGCTGTCTTGGTTGGAATCGAGGCTATGTCCACGACTGGAAGCGCCGTTGTTGAGTGTTGCCCCGGTTTTGCCGTCATTTGTGACCGGTTCGCCCGTGTTGCTGTGGTCTCTGCCCAATAATGGCGCCATACCAGTGGGAGTACCGCCGCGGATACCGCCGGGGATACCATTGGGAAAGCCAGCCGCCCGGTTGACCGAGCCTTGCGAGACCGGTGATGCCGGGCCCCCCTCAACACCAGAGGCGTTCCGTGGCCGCAATGAAAAGCCGTCGAGACGGTTATCTTCTTGGAAGTCGGCTCTAGACCTCTTTCCCAACAGAGAATCCGACTGGCCCGCTGTAGAGTGTAAGGATGGTATTCCGCGAGGCCGCTCGCCTTGTTCCCGCGCTGCAGAAAGGCTGCCATTCTGCGCACGAAACAGTGATGCTGCTGCCACTTTCGATGGTAGCGGAGGCCCCATGCCGCCTGTGGACGGCATGCGGGCTGTCTTTCTCCGCACAAAGGGTGATCTGCTGCCGTTCCTCAGGGCAGTCGACACTGGGGTTGCTGTTGCTTGTTGCGTGTCTGGGCGACTACTAGTGGCACCGCTGCCGCTGGCACTCTTGTTAGAGATGCTACTGCTGTGAATGCTGCTAGTGGCACCGCCATTCACAAGGCCGTTGCCCGTGTTGCCGGACGTTTCTTTGCTGCTGCTGCTGCTGCTGCTGCTGCTGCTACTGCTGGCCTTTTCGGTGTCGGTGCGGCTTCCCCTATCGGGCCGACGCGTGGTAACCATCAGCGAGGCCATATGGGTAGAGCATAGAGAGGAACCAGGAAAGACTGGCTCGCTGCATTTGCTAAAAACGCAACACATTGCAGGCTCGATACTGTCATTCTGGTGCGGATTGGTATCGGCATGGCTGACAGGTTGAGGGGTTCTGCCAGGACTCGAGATCCTGACAGAGGCTGGCCTATCGACATGAAAGTTGCTGGCGCCGACATTGCTGGCTTGTTGAGTAGCTGGTTGAGTGGGTGAATGAGCTGGTTGAGCAGCTTGAGTAGCCGGTTGGGTAGCTGGTTGAGTGGCTGGTTGAGGCGAACCGATGGGGGCATTGCCTGGAGGATGGTTTCCCAGAGCCTGGTGAGTAGACTTCCCCGTCGACATGGCGCTGTCTGGGGACTCAGTGTCCTTTTCGCGCTGCTCTGGTAACATGACGCGGTCCTTGACCCCCACGCATCTTTGCATCCAGTTCACCTGATAAGGGCGTCAGCCTATAAGGGCGTGTGAAACAGTAGAGGAGTGAAGCAATAGAGTGATGAGAGAGTAAAGCAATAAAGGAGAAACTTTTAAAGGACAAGCACAATGGGCAAGATGATTAGGGCAGGGCAGGACAGGGCAGGACAGGGCTGGGCAGGAAAGAGGGAAAACAGGGAAACGCGAAAAAAAAAGCAAGGATGGCCGTCTCAGGTCTTTTCAGTTTCTTATATTTGGTCACCATCTAGCAGGCGCAACGGCTTCGCAAGACGTGTCCCTCAAAACAAACGTCCATCCCTGAACGTGATTGGAGGATAGCGGCCAGGGCGGACCACACAGGCACTGCAAACAGCACAGTTGTGCGGTCTATTGAGCCCCAGGGCGCCATCGACCGAATGTCCGCCACAGCCTTTGGCCCCGGCACCAGATAGGGGCGCCAACACGAGATTGGCAGCGGGTAGAAGGGGCTCCGAAAGGTGGCAGTGGGCAGCTCGGTTCTCCGGCCGAAGCACAGAGGGCCAGCGCCATTGTGGTTCATGAACAACCCTCCCCGTGATCTGGCCGCGCTGGCTATAACCTTGGAGCCAAGCAGGGTTTACCCGAATCGGGCGGGGAGGGCAGCCTGGCCAACCAGACTCACAGCCACTGCGTCTGTGGTTGATACGGACCAGGATATAAGGGACTGCGCGGACGGCTGCGGGGAGAATGAGGGACCCGGCGCAAGAGAAACCAGGAGGCCCAGACGCAAGTCTGACCTTTTACCAGCGATCATCACAGACGGGAAGGGGCGGGCGAGGCTGGGCAGATGCGAAGGAGGACGGAGATGGAGACGTGCAGTGAATTGGGGCTGGGTGAATGTTGTGGTTGGCTGTGGTGGGGTTGAAAATAGACGCGAAAGGCAACACAAAAACACAGAAACGCTGAATCGCTGAATCGCTGAAACGCCAAAACACACAAGCACGGGGACACAAGGCAACCTACCACCGGCAGAAACGACTGGCGGTGCCGGCTCTGGGTCATCGGAACCGCCGCGCTGCAGAGGACAGAGACATGGACGGGCCGGCTGGCGAGCAGCGGCGGCTTCGGCTGGGGGGGGGGGGGGGGATGCGAAGAGTGCGACCAGAGCGAGGCAGGAGCAAAGCAGAGCAACAGGGCGAAATAGACGAAACAGATGCAGGTGGCGCGAGATAGAGCGAGATAGGCGGCGGACCCTGGTGCTGGGCAGCGAAGGCGTGGCAGCGGGTCGGAATGCCGGAACTATAATAATAGGCCAGTGGCTGCGCGGAGCTGCTGGGTGGGCAGGCGCTGGGAAGGTGTCACCGCGGACGAGGAGACGGGCGGCGGCGCAGGGGATGACGACAGCGAGACGGAGCGCGATGGCGGAGGCGGCGGGCGAGGGAGTGGGCGAGACGAAGGGAAGGCGAGAAGAAGAGGTAAGAGAGGAGAGAAGGAGTGCCCCGATTGATAGTCCCAGCGCGAGAAAAATAATAGAGACAATAAAACAAGTAAAAACAGCGAAGGGGACGGACTAGAGCGAAAAAGCCAATAGTCACGGCGAAAAGGCGCAGGGAAGGCCTGAAAAAAAAAAAAAAAAAAAAAAAGAGCCTAGGGAGAACCAAGGGAAAGCCCAGGGAACAGCCAGAGAATCCCGACCAGCTGGCGCGCCAGTGAAAGCAGAAGGCGCCCGTCCCCTGCTGGCCGCCACTGCCAAATCCACTCCAAAACCCCCCCTGCGCTCAGGGACCCGCCGCAGCCTTCTCCGGAAGCAGTGCCCCGGCCCCGGATCAACAATCGGCCGGCGCCAACCCCACTGCGCCGGCAGGAGCGACCCAGCGCGCCACAGCGCAGCCAGCCGTCGACCACCACCGGCGCAATTAACACGTCGCGCCAAAAGGGGCAGGCGGGGCCAACGCCGCCTTTCTTGTTTTATTTGGCGATTTGGCGTGTCTTATCGTGAGCGGCCACCCCCCCCCCCCCCCTAAAACTGCCACACATATTGTGTCGTGGCTTTTTTTGGGCTATACACCGACGACGCCCGAACAGCACTCTCTGCTGTACCACAACCACAACCGCCTCCCTCCCACCGCCCTGCCTCCGGCCGCCGCGACGTCTGCCTCCCCCGACCATGGACTTCCTCAAGTCCGCCGTGGCGTCGGCCATTGCCAAGGGCCCGCCCTTCCCCTATTCGTTCGGCGACCGCGTCGATCTCGACCCGTCCATCTGGACGCTCTACAACGGCACCCGTCGCGTGCGTCCCCGGTCTCCCGGCCTCCGGCCAGCGCTGTGTCTGACGTTCGCGTTGTTCTCCTAACACTCCCCTCCCAGGAAGACGGCTCCGACTGCAGCATCCTCGCCTTCGACATCGGCGCCAACAAGCCCTGCCTGCCTCTCGCCCGCAATGCGCTGAAGAAACTGCGCACCCTGCGCCATCCCGGCGTCATCAAAGTGCTGGACACTGTCGAGGTACGCCGCCTCTGATCCCCCATGCTCCCAGACGGGGAAAAAAAAAAAAAAAAAAAAAAAAACCGCCCGCTTTCTGACCCTCCCCGCCGTCCAGACCGAGTCCTACATCTACATTGCGACCGAACGCCTCGTCCCGCTGCGGTGGCACCTCAAGCGCAGGAGCCTCAGCCCCGAGACCCTCAAATGGGGCCTCTATAACATTGCGGTATGGCAGCACGCACACCGCCCCCAAGACATGGGCATTTGAGCACGCGGACAGGCCCAGGTCCCTTCTGAGCAACCCCCCGCTGACCGCCAACAGCGCACCCTCAAGTTCATCAACGGCGACGCCTCGGCCATCCACGGCAGCCTCAAGGTGTCGTCCGTCTTCACATCCGAGAGCGGCGAGTGGAAGCTGGGCGGCTTCGACGTGCTGAGCAACGTCAAGGACGACGAGGCCGTGATCTACGTATGTTGTTTCTTTGGACTCTGCAAGGCCAACAACGAGCAGCTCGCACCCTGTCTAACAACTCGGTGCCCCCTCTAGAACTTTGGCAGCCTCGTGCCAGACTCCGGCCGGTACACGCCCCCCGAGCTCGCCCGCTCTGGATGGGACGCCATCAAGCGCAGCAACCACTACGCCGTCGACTCGTTCAACTTTGGCATTCTGGTCTTCGAGGCCTTCAACAATGGCGACTACCACGGCGTGGACCAGGCCGGCCAGACGAAGAACATCCCCCCGACTATGCAGGCACACTACAAGCGCCTGGTCAATGCCAACCCGAAGGCCCGGATAAGTGTTGGGAACTTCCTCGAGATTGGCCAGCGCAGCGGCGCGTTCTTTGACACGCCATTGATCAAGCTGACCGACGGCATTGAGAATCTGGGCGTCAAGACGGAGACGGAGCGCGAGCAGTTTCTCGAGTATGTCCCGCCCTTGCGTATACTCGCACTTGCATTGTGCCTTGCATTGCTTGGCAGTCTACTGACCCGCCTGCCAGGGATCTCAACGACCTGACTGACGACTTCCCGGAAGACTTCTTCAAGATGAAGGTCTTGCCCGAGCTGCTCAAATCGGTCGAGTTTGGCGGCGGCGGCCCCAAGGCCTTTGCCCTCGTCATGAAGATCGGGACCAAGCTGTCCGGCGACGACTTCGACGCCAAGGTCACGCCCGTCGTGATACGACTCTTCGGCAACCCCGACAGAGCCATCCGCGTCTGCCTGCTGGACAACCTACCCCTCATGATCGACCGCCTTTCACAGAAGACAGTCAATGACAAGATCTTCCCCCAAGTCGTATGTGCTTTCCGCGTGTACTCCCAGTGTCAATTTCAGCTATACTCAACTCGCTGCATAGGTGAGCGGCTTCACAGATCTGGCACCCGTTGTGCGGGAGCAGACACTCAAGTCCGTCTTGACGTTTGTCACCAAGCTGTCTGATCGGACTATAAACGGCGAGCTGCTGCGTCACCTGGCCAAGACCGCCAACGACGAGCAGCCCGGCATCCGGACGAACACCACGATCGTCCTGGGCAAGCTGGCCAAGAGCCTGGGCACCTCGTCCCGCGCCAAGGTCCTGATCGCCGCCTTCACCCGGTCCCTGCGGGATCCCTTTGTCCATGCCCGCAACGCCTCTCTCATGGCCCTCGCGGCCACCTCCGAGTACTTTTCGCCCGAGGACTGCGCCAGCCGCATCATGCCGGCCATCTGCCCCCTGCTGATCGACAAGGAGAAACTCATCCGCGACCAGGCCGTCAAGACCATGGACGTGTTCATGCACAAGATCCGCAAGACGGCATCCGACATGCCCGACACCGAGAACAAGCCAAACGCGGCCGGCGCCGAGGCAGGCGGTGCCCGCATGAGCACGCCGCAGCCAGTCAGCGATGCTGCATCCGTTGCCACAGCGTGGGCCGGCTGGGCCGTCTCGTCGTTTACGAACAAGATGGCGGGCGGAGAGATCGAGTCGAAAGCAACCGGGGGAAGGGCAACGCCAACAACACCAGCAGCCGGGACCAACGGGAGCTCGTCCAAGTCCTCCCCCAATCTAGGGAGCGCCGCCATCCCCCACAGGCCCGCCACCACCACCACGACCACCACCGCCTCGGCTCTGCACCGCCAGGCACTCAAATCACCACCGGCGTCTGCTCCGCTATCGCGTACGTCGTCCTCATCCAACGTGGCACCCGACTCCTACTTTGGCGGATTTGACGACCACAACGGCAACGACAATGACGGTGACGGCTGGGGCGAAGATGCCTTTGGTGACGGCTGGGGCGAAGATGCCTTTGGTGACGACGGGGATGCCTGGGATGTGGAGGACACCAATGGGAATGACAAGGACAACGACAACGATCCGTTTGCATCCCATACCACCACCGCCACCACAGCAGAATCGAGCCGCAAGGTCAGCTCTAGCAGTGCACAGCCGTTTGGCGACGATTCGGAGCCCGACTTTGCCGGCTGGCTGGCCGCACAGGCCAACAAGAAGGGAGGGTCGAAGCCGCTGCCCAAGGGCCTGTCCAAGAGCACCGGCGCCGCCGCCAGCAACGGCACGAAGCGGACCACGACGCCGGTGGCGGCCAAACCAGCTGCCAAGGCAGCACCAGCCAAGAAGATCAACTTGAAGCCAAAAGAGACCGACGATACCGATGCCTGGGACGATGGCTGGTAGAGGGGTGTGGCTGAGTAAAGCGTGGGTAAAAGACGAATTTCAGCAGAAAAGAAAAGAAGAAAAGAAAAAAACGGAACGACCCATTGATTGTTTGTATGGTGGGATGTAAGATCCCCGACAAAGAGGGAAGAAGTGCGAAAGCGTCCACCTCTTTGTTGTCCCTTTTTATTTCCTTATTTCCTTTTCTATCATGGCATGGCCAGGGCATTTGGCGGCGGCGTTTCTCTATTTCCATATCTGTTTCTCATATTTCGAATCAACAAAGACGCTTCTGTATGAGGGGGTGGTCTGTACAGCGTCCCAGATCACTTTTTGATACGATACAGAATTCGCTCGTTCAAACCAAGGGATGTATAGAAAAAAAAACCCATAATGCTGTTGTTACTTAGGCGGGCTGCGATTCAATGAACGAACCCAATTTGGAAATAATTTATCGAGCGGAAAGGATTTTATTAATAGAATGCCGACATGCCTTCGCGGCTCCTTCTTTTCTGTGTGTTTTCTCTACACTGTAGTGCCCTTGTCATTCATGATTTTTAAAAACCCAGTTCGTAGTTGGTCAATAGGTGCTTTTTTTCCCTCCCTTTTGTCATCCCCACAAGCGCGCCCTCTCAGGCTGGGAATCTTTTGTTTTTTGTCTCCCCTCAATTGGCAGCTGTGCGGACTCTTCCTTCCGTAGGTCCTGCGAAAAGGAGGAGCTGTCGTGCGAATTTTATCTCATCCACCTCGTCAATGCATTGCTCTGCCTCCCTAGACACCACCTATTCTCCATCCACCGCGGCTCGACAAGACTGCCTGTAAGGGGGTGGAGTACAAAGAAAAAGTGGCCAATCGGTATTGTCTGACTTTTTTTTCGAGCGTGGACTGGGGACGAGAAGAGATACTGGGAAGGATATTTTAAAAGAGTGAGCAGGGGGGAGGTGTCAAAGGGAAGAGGAAAAACTTTGACAGCTCATATGCTCTCTCTCTCTCTCTCTCTCCTTTCATGTATCTCTATTTTTCCGCCCCTTTTTTTTCTTTTCTTCTTCTTCTTCTCTCTCTCAATCTCCCCTCTCTCTCTCGCTCTACCGCGTGTCCGAGTAGTCGTTGAGAGCGACGCACACGGCGCCGCGGTGGTGCCCATTGTACTGCCGAATGACCTGCTGGCTGTGCAGCTCCCAGAGACGCGCATAGTGGTCCGACGACGCCGTGACCAGATAGGCCGAGTCGGCGCTGAAGGCGCAGTCCCAGACCCAGCGCTGGTGCTGGCTCAGGGTGGCGTTGAGGACGAGGGGGCGGGCGTTCTCGTCGGCGCCCATGGGGGTGGTGTCGACCTCCCAGATCTTGGCGGTGTGGTCGGCGCTGCAGGTGGCGAGGCGCTTGCCGTCGGGGGACAGCAGGATGCGCGTGATGAACTCCTTGTGGGCGTTGAACTGCGTAATGGGCACGGGCTCGCTGTGCTCGTAGCTCGGCTGCATCTGCCAGATGAAGACGTTGCCGTTGTTGTTGGCCGCGCACAGCAGGTAGCCCTCGACGCCCATGGTGACGCAGGCCACGGGCACGTCCTCCTCGGGGATCAGCTGGTGCGTGCAGTTGTTCTCCGACAGGTCCCACACGCGGATGCTGCCGCCGCGGTCGCAGCTGACAATCTCGCCCTGGTTCGGGTGGATGACCACGTCGTTGACCGGACAGCCGTGGTTGTACGAGCGCTGGATCATGGCGCTGCGCGTGTCCCAGATCTTGACCGTGCCGTCCTCGGAGCTCGTCACCATCCACTTGCCCTCGCAGTGGAACGCCACGCCCGTGATGTTGTTCGTGTGGCCCTCAAAGACCAGCAGCGGGTTCGGGTTCGTCGACTTGATGTCGAACAGCTTGACCGTGTGGTGGCCCGCGGCGGCCAAAAAGCGCTTGTCGGGCGAGATGCACAGGCGGTTCACCTGCGAGTCCGGGTGCTGGATCGTCCGCGAGCAGATGCCCGAGAGAGCTTCCCAGAATCTGGAAAGAAGGAGGAGGAGGAGGAGGAGACCAATATGTTAGTGAAGAAGGATAAGAAAGGGGGGGAACAATGTTGGTGCAGAGGCGATGTCGTAGAGAAGGAGGAGTGGTCGTGTATTTTCGATCGGCGAGGCGCAACAACGTACCGGATCGTGTGGTCATAGCCAGCTGCAAGTCGTGTTCGCGTCTAGGTCAGCACTCGCATTTCTTTTTTTTTTTGTCTTTTTTTTCACATTTTCTTGTTTTCCTTTCTGTTGTTTCTCCTTCCTCGAACGCTCCCCAAGAAAGATCCAGGCCTCCGCTTTCGAGGTCGCAACTGCCGTTCAACTCACCTGTGCACAGAATGACAGACATCGTGGCGGCAAAGCTGGGGGGGGGTATTCTGTTTCAGAAAAGAACAAGGGGCAAAAAGGCTGTTGCGGCGCTGCGCGCGGGTGTCGGCAAAGCCCCAGCAAGCAGGACCCCGGGGAGTTGTATGCGCGTGGGTAGCCTGGCCGGTGTGGGTTTGTTTGAGGCGAAGATGGGAAAGCAAGAAGCTCCTCCAAAAATGCGCCGCCCCGTCTGTGATGTCTAAGCCTTCCCCGTGACTGGGGACGCACTGACCACCTGCGACGCACCACGGATCTCCACAGCTCTTACGAGTACGCCAGACAAAAAAGACCAACCCTGCCCAACGTAGCAGAGACAAAAACGTATTATATTTTGAAAAGTAAGGCAGCTGTCACAAATTCTTATCAATCCATGGACGTATCTGTAGATTGGTCATGAAAGAGCAAGTGGTTTTCTTTAATTTTATTTTTTTCACGTAGCTGCGGCACGTGTACAGTGAAATGCAGCTAGCTGCTGCTCTTATGAAACGGCAGCAGTTAACTTGCGAGTATGACTGCCCCACCAAAAGAGCTTGTCTCGTCTGGCTGGCCAAAATAACGGCAATTGACTAGTTGGCTACTCTAATAGAATCTTTGCGTACGCCAAACACGTTTTCTCGTGCTGAGAATGGTTCAGTTGGTATGGCAATGGCTGTTCCGAGATGCTGCGGGGCAAAATGGGCTCATCCACTCTCCCTCTGCGCTTCTCGACACGAGGCAGCCCTCTTATATGGTGGACCAGAGTTGCGATGGAAGAGCGTGTCATTGTAAGATATCATTTGTCCCAAAACTTGTAAACATCCTAGAATTTCTGTTGCATGTACATGCCAATATTATGTGACCAGTCGTGAAAATAGCAAGTTTGTGTATGTAGATCCCCCCTCGCGGCATGTTCTTCGTCTCTGTTGTGTTTCCTTGCGTGTGCGTGCGCCCTGCCAGCATCATTGTGCTGGCTCTATAGTTGCCCCCCCGGCCATTGCAGTCTCTCGTTCTCCCATTCTTTCCTCAACAGCTTTCAACCGTCCTCTCATCTCCTCCGGTTGCTCCTCTCACCAGAGCCGGGGGACTTCGAAGATCGCCCACTCCGGCTGACGCCGGCGCTGCCGCTGCCGCTGCTGCTGTTGCTGCTGCTGCTGCTGCTGCTGCTGTTGCTCCGACTGCTTCGATTGCTTTTGCTAGTGCCGGGGCCCGAGCCTCCGCCGGCACTGGCACCGGCCCGACCAGTTGCACTGCCACCGAAGCTGTCAGATGCCTGATAGGCCCGGTGGCGACTCGACGTTGACACGGCGGATGGGAGAGAAGCCGTTGCAGTCGAAGCCGCGCTGGATGTCTCATGGATGAAGGACGAGTGCGACATCGATAGCGTCGGGGGTGCTGCTACGTTGGCCACGATGTCTGGGACTTCCCCACAGGGACAAGGAAACATGATGAAGGCTGTGCCATGACAGTGGGTGCAGGAAGGGCATCTGAAGCAAGAGAGGGAAGAGGTCAGAATATATACATATACATATACATATACAAGGACAATAGTAGATCAGCAGGGAAGACGCAGGAACTTGAGATGATCCGTGTCTTGGAAGGCAAATCACTGGCAGACGTAAAAGACTGGAGGCAGAAATGATTGACTCGTTTGGGTTATGTGACAAGTCAGATTGTTGGGGGCCGATGGAGGGGACACGAAGTAAGGGGAGGGGTGTGTGTGAGAGAGCGAAGAATTGGGACAGTTCAAAAAAAAAAGCCACTCACGCAGTGTAGCTGCCACAGCAATATGGGCACTCTCCGATCACCTGGGGGCAGCCGCAGCGCCCTGTGGGAAACCCAGGGACAAACTCGTCGGGGAAGTGCTGGGCCGCCATGGTTTTTGGTTGGACCGTCAGATGGATAGATATATTGGGGGTGTATGTAGGCGAGATGTGTGCGAGATGCAATGCAAACAAAAAGTGACAGAAAAAAGAAAAGACGGACGGGGTGGTGGTGGTGGTGGTGGTGGTGGTGGTGGCGGGAGAGCAGGGTGTTGAATATATAAGCAGGGGCCAAGAAGAAGAAGCAAGACAAGAACGTCCAAGGGCAAGAGAATGTCAGGCAATTCAAGATACCAGACAAGACAGAAACACAAGAGAAGCAAGGGACCTCGCTTGGGGAGGAGAGCGCTGCGGCTTTGTGTGCTTTGCTGCCGAGTCTCATCTATGGTGTCTGCAGCTCCTCTGTTTCTTTGAATCTTTCTTTTTTTCACACTGAGCCACTTGTGTTTGTGAAAGGTTCTCCCTGAAAAAAGGTCGGCGATATTGAGCTTGGTGCAGCTGAATCTTGCAGATCTGAGTTCCGGGATGCAATATGGGGGAGTGCAAAAATTAAAATATGAAAAAGAACAAAATAAAGACACCCCCCTATTCTTAAGTATGACTACGATAAACTGCATGGACAAGAATAAAACGGAGCAGGCGACAGGGCTCTATTTAAGCAAAAGCCCAAGCCTCAGCAAGCCTTGCCGAGGCCAACCTTTTCGCAATTTTCCACGTCCCGGTTGTCTCAAGTGTGTATATTATTTGTGTGTTCTTTCAGTAGTATGCTCAGTTTGCTTTTGTCTTTTTTTCCCCGTTTAGCGCCGCATCGCGTGTTGTTGGTTTGTCGAATAGCAGACAGGCAAAACTTGCAACATCTAGAGAGAAAGCGAGCCGATGGGACGTAGAGGTGGCCACCGCCTCGCCGTAGGATCATACATCAGACCGTTGGTTCCCTGTTCCTAGAAGGAAGCAAACGAGACACGCACAACCCCCCTCCTTCCTCCCCAGAGCTGCTTGCCCCTTGGCAACCTTCCCCACGACAGCCTCCCTCTCTCACTTCATTCCTTCCTTGCTTCCGGACTTCCTAATTCCCTCTCTTCTCGTCACCGGTGAAGGATAGGCTCGGCGTTCGTTTAATTCTACTTTGTCTTTTTTTTATTACTTTTCAGCAGGCTCACCCACACTTCATGCCAGTGACACGGAAGAGGGGGCTTGAGCCGGAAAGAGAATGCGGTGTGCCAACAGCATCTCACTCGATTCGGCGGGGTCTTATGACAGCACACATTGCGGGAACATGCATAATGTGAGGCACACCCCCCCCTCCCCTCCCCCTCTCTCCTCACTCGACTGGCGCAAAAAGAGAAGTGGGAAGCGAAGGGAGGGGTGCCAGGGCCAGGGTGCAGAGAGGATGAGCCATGGGGGGAAAGAGTCGCCCAAAGCCAGTAGCAGAGCCAGAACCAGGAGCCAGAACCAGGTCTTGGTTCTCTTGTGGCATTCGATACGAGGAACACCCAGAAGTCGGGCGTAAGCTGGGATATAAGAAAGGAAAAGCCAGACCGACAAGGCTACACAAAGCAATAGTCTGGTGACACAAGACACGACGGCCACATCCGAGTCTGGGCAAGATTGGCATCGGCTAATAGCACTGTTCTTCTTCTACAGCGTATTATTGAAAGAAACGAGAAACGGCGGAGGACGCTCGAGTGTGTCGAAAGTAGACATTGCGCCCACGAGGCTCGTGTCATTTCTTTCTTTTCCGAGGCACGAAATAACGCTTCCCAGGAACGAGAACAAAGAAGGCGGATTATCTCGTCTTCTGTCATGGGTGAACCAATAATAGTATTATGCGCCTTTTTCGGGCTGCTTTGTCTGGCTCTTTGTTCTAAAAACGACTATCGGGTCGGATCGAAAGAAAGGAAGCCAACTGTCTCACAGGCTCGGGAGCAGAGAAGGGGGGGGGGGCAACGAGGTCCGCTCAGCTGGAAGCAGAACAAGCATTCCGGACAATGCAATTCACTCTTTTGCGCTAACTCTGATAGAAAAGAGTACAAAGAGACAGACACGATGAGAAACCGGGTAGAGACATATTGAGACACACAAACAGACGAATGACTCGAGAGCTAGAAAAGTGTAAAGATTCAGACAGAGACTCAGACTGCTCACAGAGTCAGAAAACCTGCTCACACTCCTCCTTTCCTTCCTTCATTCGTGTGTGTGTGTTTTTTACACGTACGCGCAAAAATAAGGCGTCCGATTCTGCATGTTCCCGTCTTTGGTGGCTTGCATATCCAACGGGGGTTGGCATTCCAAAACCCCAAAATAATAATAATAACAAAAAAATAGGATATTAAAATAAGAAAAGAAGGTCCGAAAATGAAGTGACATAAATAGAAAAGAAGAAAAAGAAAAAGAAAGAAAGTGGGAAACATACGTCAGGAAAAAAAAGACGAGTAACAAACCAAAGAAAGATGCATGGTGGGTAACTAACTCTTGGGAACACAAGGAACATGTGGTCGCTGCGTGCTCGTAGGAGCGTGTGCGCTATGTGTTGCTGTATCGACTAACCCATGCGTGCCAATGGCAACCCGTTCCGATGACGGGTAGCCGCATGGGCTGCCACACGGAGGTCAGCAAGGAGGTCCTCCCAAATAAGAAAAGAAAAAGAAGGGAAGAGACAGGAAGCACTGGACCAAGTTTTTTTTTTCTTTTTTTTCTTTTTTTTGGTCGTCTGCTCACACTTGCCCCCTCCTTGGGCTGTTGCTAAGTTTCTCGTAATGCACGATGCTCGCCTTGGGCAGGAGAGAGAACAGCAGACTTTCAAAAACGCGGTGTGACGCTGGCATCACAAAGCGATCATGCTGGTGTACTCTCCTGACCTCCTTGCTCTTCCGCCCCTCCCACTCCCCCCCCCCCCCCCCCCCCCCCCCAACCTACATTTGTTTCTACATCTTCTTTCAGGTGGGGTGGTCCACTGGATGTACTCAGGAAAGTCAAGACGGTCGGACAACTCGTTTCTACCTCGTGCCCTCGGAAGCGGGTTCCGGCATTGCGCTGCGCAGGCGAGCAGAAAATCCATACATATGCTGTGCGATGGGAAAGAACACTCGCAATTCCGCTTCTTTTTTTCTTTCTTTTAGGCAGCTCCTTCTCCTTCGGTTTGCTGAGGAAGCACAGCTGTGAGTTGTACGGCAGTTGTTCTGGTAGAGGGCGATGGTCGTCTTGTTTTCTTGGCTCGTATTCTCTTTACGGCTGCAAGGGCGGCGCAACTGAGGCTTCGTTCTTGCGTATTTGTTCTCATGATGATCTGGACTACTACGGTGCACAGCAAAGGAAAACCCCCAGAAAAAAAAAGTGAGGCACAAAATAGATGCCATTTGTAAATCACGGTAGAATTCAATCGACGCATCATATCGCTTTGCTTGAAAACGTTTACAAGCTAAGAAGAATCTCAACAGATAAGAACTCGGAAATCAAATACAGGCTTGTATCTCGAAACAGATTCGGCAAGAAGACGAACAACTTGTACTGGGGCCTGGGGCCAATAGACAAGGCGAAGAGGAGAGCAGAATAATATAGGGCCAAAGAAAAAGAGAAGAGAAAGAAAGAGAAAACGAATGCAGGAACCCAAAGAAGGGAGAAAAAAACATCGGACAGGAACAGAGTGGAACGTCTGTGTTCCTTACGAGTCAACACTCGCATTCAGGAGGAGGGGAAGCCTATCAACTAGTGCCTGGATGAATGCGAAGACCGGCGACTCGAATGACTCGAGGACTGGTATCTTGGATGGTATGTTCCCATTGTGAAGGACCCGTACCCTCGGCCCGAGGCTCCCGCAGCGCTGTTGTGGGCCATGGTATCAAAAGCATTGGAGTTTCCTTCCGTGTAGACACTGCGAAAAGAACCTGGTGAGGTACCCGAGCTGCGCTCCCAGGGGGTGCTTTGGTTCGGAGTCAGAGGGTGGTGCAACCACTCTCGTCTCTCCTTTCTGGAATTCCACGTGCCTGAGGTGGTGAGAGGCAGACCTTCTCCATTCCTGAAAGCCGAAGGGTATGGTCGAGCCGCCCCAGAAGGCAGAAGGCTCTGCTGGGCTCTGGCCTCGCGGGCATACAACCATGTTTGCGGATTCTCATTGCTCGCTGGGACTCCCATCTCATACTGGACAGCTTAGTGGATATCCACAACCGTAAACAGTACACAGCAATAGAGAACAACAGACAAGAAAGAGGAGGGGTGAAGACAGAAAGGAAAAGGGAAAAAAAAGAGAGAAAAGGAAAAGCAGAATCTGCCTGCATACATAAGATGAATTTGTCGGTCTTCGATGGCGACGATGGTGGTGACTAGAGGTCGACTCATTCGAAGTTGCCTCAAAAGTCGGCTCACTCAAGATCGACTCGCTGTTTCGACGGGAACCAGAGTTCTGCCCACTGGAGATCGGCTCGCTGTTTCGACGGGAACGAGAGGTCTGCTCATGGTGATTGGAGGAGCTGTGTGAGGAGGTTCTGCTCTTAGACGAGTTCATGGCTTCAACTAGTCACTATGGGAACTGGAGTACGTAGGGCGAGAGAGAGAGGGAAAAAGAGATGCGAAACTGGGCCCATTCTCTGCAAAGCCGTGTGCATCCTGGGGAGACACGAGGAGCTCTTCTTATACAGGGTAGACGAGTGGCTGTTTTTTTCGGGGGTTTTTTTTCTTCTTTTTTTTTTGAAATCAACCTGCCTCATGCGCCTGCAGCCCAGCCTACCGCGACTGGATGGTAGTCTGCCACGTCGTGTGTTCATCATGAGCACAGACAGGTGCAGCAACAATAGACAACCGCCCGTTTCTCGTTTTCCTGCCATTGTGAGTTTGGTTTGCTCTATTTTGTCTACGACTTCTCCTTCATTTTTGACATTCTTTCTCTGTTGCTTCGTCTCTGGTCTCCATGCGATATTGTGTCTGGAGAAATACGGCGCCAGCTACTTTGTCCATCTGTGGAGACAACTACAAAGACGAGTGCCCGTTTTCTCCTTCCACATACTAGTCGTGATCCCTCACTGGAGCCAGCCTTGCGTCCACACCCTCACAGTCTCGTGCGGGGCTCGGAGACGGCAAGACCCACTCTTTCGAGACAACAACATCGGCACACCACGTCTGTGAAGCACCATCGCTCCAAATTGACTGGCCAGGAATGGTGTTTCGGTTGAAAGGCGGAAGCATACCGCGTTATCCAGGCGCCCGATTGTCGTCATATTTTTTGGCAGTATCGCCCTGTCTCCCCACAGACATCCCTCGCTTGCGGCCTGCGCTCATTCCCTTCCCATCTACTAGCAAGCATCACCACCCCTCCTCTGTCCTCTATCTGCATCGGAATCTTGCATCCCGCGCGACTATGGACACCGTCAGCTTCCAGGCAGTGGAAGACCTGGACCTCACGAGCGGCGAGCATGCCATGCTCGATGTGCTCAAGGCCACGCTGCAGTATCCAGCGGCCAGCGCAGAGGCCAAGAGCTCGAAACTGGCCGATGATATCGCCTTTATCTGCGCCCAATCCAGAAGCGGCGACGTCGGCGTCCCATGGCAGGTCTGGGATCTTCTTCTCGACGTTGCTTCTTGCTTGCCTGTAGACAGTCCGTGGCAGGAGTGTCTACTGCAGTCTCTGGGCCGTCTACGCCAGAGAGAGGGGGCGATTTCCGAAGCACAACCGGTCAGTTCAGGACGAGACAGGGCGAAAAAAACAAATGTGCTGGCGTGTATTTGGGGAAACCGACTTTGTTCCTGACTGTTGCTTGTTTGTTTAGTCGAGTTTCTGGAAAGATCTGCCCGAGTTTTCGTCGGTGGTCCGAGAGAAAATGGACAGTATCGGTAAATGAGTGATTTCATATTCTGAAAAAAAGAAAAAAAACTAAAAACTAAAAACTCAAAAGACTAAAAAAACTGACACGCCTGTCATAGAACCGACATTTGGCGACGGTGACCCGCCCGGCGCAACAGAAAGGTTTCTCAATTTCCACTCCTTCGTGGCCCGTCTGCCGAGCGTCGACATCGGCCCTTGGCCCTTTTACCCCGTCTGGATGCTTCGCGAGGCCCTTGAGGAGCCCGCCCTGCATGGGCCCGTCATGGACAGTCGTCTGCAGGTCGCCTGCGTGTGGATGCGGCACTGTGGCCCGCTCGTCTACGACCGTATGAAGTCGGCCGAGAAGCTGGACGACGACGACAAGCGGGCGTACCGAACGGGCTCGCTTTGGCCGGACAAGCCGCCGCTGAGTGTTGAGCGGTGGCGGCACTGGAAGACGCGGTTTGCAGAGATTGCTGCGGAAGCGAGCAGCCTGGAGCTGCAGAAAGCCACGGCCGATCAGATCGCCGACACGTTGAAGGCGATGGAAGCAGTTGAGGAAGCGGCCACTTGAGTTTGTGGTTGTTGCTGCTGTTGCTGTTGTTGTTGTTGTTGTTGTTGTTGTGGGGAGAAAAACACATTGCTGGGAGACGGCGGTCGATCTAAACAAGCCGTCCTCCAAGCCCACCATCTGCTACTGTTTGAAGTGTAACGGTGTTTTGTTCTCGGAGCAGCTCGGGGGCGTGGGAATATCTGTGTTTGTTAAACTGCTAGTTTACGTATAGTCTAGATACTCTGAGGGTATCCCTGCTTCACGACCTTCATGCCGTAGAAATCATGCAACGACCCCACGAAAAACGCAAACTCGACCACCGCTACGTCTACGGCATATGTCTTGGCACTGCATCGCATTGGTCGTGACCGGCAGCCAGCAAGATTCGATACCAAGGGCAGGGAGAGGTGGAGCGAAAAGTGTGATTCTCGCCGACGAGATGCAGCAGGAAAAGCAGGCAGCCATCGGGCTTGATGGCCGGCTTATGGGTGGAGACTGGGGAAATGGAAGAAGAAGAAGAAGAAACCGACACAAGGCGGCCGTACCGATGGTACGGGACAGACTAACTAACTGGGAACGGCAACCCGAACTTCTGGGTCTCTGGTCTCTGCCTGCGTGCAGCTGGAAGTAGAGACGATGCTTTGCAAAGAAACCGGACTAGCACGGGCCGCAGCCGCCCGGACGGTATGCCCACCTGTTGTGTGGGCGCCTTCTGGTGGTTTGGCTGGCCTGGCCCGGGCTGCTGGTCCCTAATCTTACACCGTATCTTACTTGCACGGATGCTGGGAACAGAATGGCCGGCAATTGGAATGAGCAACCCGTATTCAAGTACGGAAAAGGAAAAAAAGTGCAATGAACGTCAACAGACTGAAATTCGTGAAAGAGGAGGGGGAAGTATTGCATAACTATATGTTTGGCTCCACCTTGCGTCTCCTTGGAAAGCTGCACCGGTCTCGTGGGCCAGAGACGAGAACGACCGGACCCGGGCGCTCTATGGGCTGGCAGTAGTCGCCTTGCCATTCTCCACTTCCCCTCCCCGCAGGGCCTCCCCAACTGCGTGTATAGCAATGTGGAAGATCTTCGGCCAGATACACTGGTACCCTGCATGCAACCTCTGTGTATGTGACTAGTTGGTGCATTGTTGTAGAAGTGGGATGGATTTTAGGCGTGCCGCCAACTGGAAAAACACACGGGCGTGGCGCACCTACAGCGGAGCCATAGGGCTTGGACGGCAACCTTATCCACGGGCCCTGTGGAAAGCCAAGTTTTTCAGCCAAGATAAGCCAAAAAAAGAGAGCGTAACGGCTCCGCCTCATGCCGGAGGCTGACACCATCCAAGATGGTCTTAGCCAGAAGGGTCTTTGTACCACCACGAGAGACACCATATCTCAGCATCGTCATGTCCAAAAGGGGGAGCATCTTGCGGTATCCATCTCACCGGGGAAATGGAGTGTCCGTGTGTGGGCGTGCTAAGCAGGGACGCGGCGTACTTCCGAGGCCGGCCAGTTCTGCACACGGTACAACTAACTAGGGCTCACAAACCAGGGTTCGTGACCACGGAATGCTACGTATCTTGCCTGTCTTCGCTCGTTCCCTGGCCTCTTTCTCGTCGGCAGCCATGCTGCCGTGCTCGTACGCGTCGCCACCGTAGGCCCGGTCGCGTTTCGCCCGTATTGGCCGCCATTGGCCTCCAAGCCAGTCTGGTCGCGCGGTACGGGCGGCCGAATGGACAACCTCTGTAGAGCAACACCGCCTTCCACTCGGTATTAGCAAGCCTCCCGAAATAGGAGGCACCCTGGCGAAAGACACCCGCAGACTGCGCGCACCTGTTGTAGTCCAGACCGGTCCAATGGGACGGGATGAGGCGTGGGTTGAACTGCGTACAAGATGAAGGAGTCCGTGGGCCAGCAGAGTCCTCTATGCCGGGTGGCATCATCACAGGACTCGTTTGAGGTGGACGGCGTCCTCAGCCTCCGCCGAGGAGACGGTTTCTTTGTGGTGACGGCTTCCGGCTATCTGCGACGGCCACAAAGTAGGTAGTTCGATGTAACCACCAGGCTACCAACGGACACCTGCACGATTAGCTCATAGTCCTCCTTCCTCGTGCAGCAAATGGTATTTGATGACGGGCAGATAGCGCCAGGATGAAAAGGGCAGTTGCCAAAGCCTGTTTGGCTATCGCACCTGTGTATGGGCGGGCACTGGTGCCATGATCGTCCGTCCTTGTGGGGTCGGACCCCGGCTTGGACATGACAGCGTTGCGTGCGTGGTATCCTCCCGGCCATAATGTGCTTGTTGCATCTCGTCCGTCCGGCCCCAAACCTGGCTGGGCCGAGGAAGCCAGAGTGCGGTTTCCAAGAAGCAACCTCTCCGTGATAAGAGAGGAGTCTTGTTTGGACATGCTCGCTTCGGGTTTCGCCCAAGCCATGTCCCGAGATGGCTAGGCCCTGTCTGCGTTCATCCATGTCTACGATGCAATACGCCCGTGTCCCAAGTTGCCCCATGTGTCCGTCGATGCCCCAACCCATGGTATAATAGGAATTGGGTGTGCCCTGTGCGTATGCGGGGAGGGGGTGGTTTGAACAGGTCCCCCCCCCCCTCGGAGTGTGACGAAGAACACCATCACACGAAAACCAAAAAGGCTCCTTTCCATTCCCCCTCAACCAAACATTCTGCAGGACAGACCTGCCTGCCTGTCCGCCTGTCTGCCCCGTCCTCCCTTTCTCTTTCCCCCATGATGGCCCTCAACCGCATACCCGGCCAGAACGATACCGGCGCACTGGTGCCCGACCCCGAGTCGGCCTTTGCGTCGGGGCGTGAGACGGGCATCGAGGCATTGCAGGACATGGGCGTCCACACGGTGCCGTCCAGTGATGAAAAGGCCGGCCCGCCGTCGTCCGATGCCAAGCAGAGCCCGAGCGTGCATGTTGGGCCGCCTCCCAGCCGCCAGTACAAGGACGACTTGGACCGGATCGATGCGATCGGTGCCATCAATGACGAAGAGATGCTGGCCCCGGGCAAGGGCCTGACCGCGTCCGAAAAGGTCAACCGCATGTCGGAAATCGCCCTGTATGCCCTGCACGTGGACGACGACCCGTCGCTGAATCCGTGGACGATCCGCACCTTGTTTCTTGGTATGTCCACGCTCACCTTCGCCTCGGGGGACCGCCCATGCGCCCCCGTCGTCGACCCATCTCCTCCTCCTCCTCCTCCTCCTCTGCCAAGATCACCCGACACTGATACAGAAGGGGGGAAAACCCCCCGGCTGAACAGGTATTGGCCTTTCCTGCTTCTCGGCCACCTTGGCGACCATCTACCAGTTCAAGCCCCAGAGCATCTCGCTGTCGACCACCTTTTTGTGTGTCGTCAGCTACGTCCTGTCCCTGGTCTACGACCTGATCCCCCGCTGGGGCTTCCTGAAGTGGATCAACCCGCACCCCATGAACGTCAAGGAGCACACGGCCATCGTGATCATGTGCACCACGGCCGCCCATTCCGCCATGGCCGTGGAGGTCATTGCTACGCAGCGCCTGTGGTACAACAAGACCCCGAATGCGGCTACCTGTATATTCCTGACCTTTGCCTCCCAGACACTGGGCTACGGCGTGGCCGGCGTGCTGCGCAAGGTGTTGGTGTACCCGACCAAAGTATGTGAACGATGCGCGGGGATGTTGATGTGATACGACAAGGCTTCTTCCCGTATCATTAACGGTGCCTGTTCTAGTTTGTGTTCCCGGTGGAGCTGCCTCTCATGTCTCTTCTCGAGACCTTCCACCGAAGCAAGCGCGACACCAAGCCTCAGCTGAGGATCTTCTATATCGCCTTCACCATCGTCTTCTTCTACGAGGTCTTGCCCGAATACATCATGCCCGTGCTGACGGCTGTGAGCATTTTCTGCCTGGCCAAGAGAGACAGCAGTATGTGTTTCTTCCGCATGTAGCATGGCTTGCCAGCTCTATATATAGAGAGAGAGGGAGAGATAGATAGATATTGACCAAGCTACCAGTGGTCTTCACCCGCCTCTTTGGCGGCGGCAACGGCAATGAAGGGCTGGGGTTCCTGAGTGCCTGTCTCGACTTCCAGTACGTCGGAACCTCGGCGCTATACCTCCCGCCTCTTGTACGTTGCTCTTTTCCTTTTATATTTTCCCTCCTTTTTTTTTTTTTGTCTTACCTAGCTATCTCTATTCGTCCCCCATACTGACGGGGATTCTTCTGCCCCCCCCCCCCCCAAAAGACAATTTTCAACTACTTTGTCGGCTATATCCTCTGTCTCTGTGTCTTTACGGGCATCTTCTACGGAAACGTCTGGGACGCGCGCAAATTCCCCTTCTTGTCGCAGCTGCTCTTCACCTCCGCGTCCAATGCCACGTCGTACCAGACCTACAACCAGTCGGCCGTCCTCAACGCGGACGGCCATGTCAACGAGACCCTGCTGATGCAGCAGGGCCTGCCGCACATGACGTCCACGTATGCCGTCTACGTCCTGACGCAGAACATGGCCATCACGGCCACCATCATGAGCCTGCTGCTGTACAACTGGGACGACCTCAAGAGCGCCTGGTCGTTTGCCGCGCCGTCCAACCTCCGGGCGCTGATGAAGCCCGAGGCCTGGAAGTTCTGGCTGCCGGAGCCCGAGCTGACCGACGAGGAGCGGGAGCGTCTGGACCCGCACTACCGGCAGATGCTTGCGTACCCAAAGTGTCCCACCTGGTGGTACCTGTGTCTCTTTCTCGTCGCCATGGTCGTCGGCCTGATCTGCATCTACGAAGCCGACTCGGGCATGGCGTGGTGGGCGTTCTTCATTGCCGTGATCATGTCGTCCTTTTTGATCCTCTTCACGGGCGCCCAGTACGGCCTGACCGGCTACCACGTCACGGTGCAGCCGATCATCCAGATGATCGGCGCCTACATCGAGCCCGGCCGCCCGGTCACCAACATGTACTTCACCCTGTTTGGCTACAACTCGGTCTCCCAGGGCTTGCTGCTCCTGCAGGACCTGAAGCTGGGCCAGTACGCCAAGCTCAGCCCGCGCTGCACCTTCACCATGCAGCTGGTCGGCACGCTGGTCGGCTCCATCCTCAACTACTTTATCATGGTCAGCGTGACCACCGCCCAGCGCGAGATTCTTCTCTCCATCGAAGGCACGCATATCTGGTCCGGCGCTGTACGTCTTTTTTTTTTTTTTTTTTTTTTCTACTCGATCCCCCCTTTCTGTTTCCTTATTTTCCTGGTAGACTGACAACCCTTCTTCCTTCAGAGCCTTCAATCGTTCAACACCCAAGCTATCACGTGGGGCGGTCTTGCCAAGTACATGTACTCCTGGGGGTCTCGTTATGAGTGGGTGCCCATTGGCTTCGTCCTCGGCCTCGCTGCACCCCTGCCGTTCTTTTTCCTGGGCCGCTTGAAGCCGGGCTGGAAGCTGGAGCGGCTCAATGTTCCCATCATTTGCGGACACATCGGCTGGCTCGTCACCGGCATCAACAGTGGCTCTCTGATCATCTTCCTCATGGCGTTGTGGTCGCAGTATTGGCTGCGTCGCTACAAGCCCGAATGGTTCCTCAAGTTCAACTACGTTCTCAGTGCCGGCATCGACGGTGGCACCTCGGTCATTGTGTTTATTCTCACCTTTGCCGTGTTTGGTGCCAGCGGCAAGGAAGTCGATTTTCCCAACTATTGGGGCAACAATGCACACGGCAACATCGATTACTGCATGACGGACCCTGGAAACTGAAGAACAACACTCGTGAAGCTGGCTTTTACGTCGCACAACGTGTTAGGCTTAGCGGTTTATGTGCTAGATGCTGTGAAATATTTTCGTATGCTGAGTTCTTTGTGTTCTCGGTGATGTTAGTTATCAGGTTTAGAACAATGCATCTTCTCCCACTTGGCGGGTGGGAAACCCATGTGTTTGCCATTCGCCCATATTCTTGAATGCTCATGTCGAATAGCAGCCCATTTTAATGGCACCAGGAATGCCAGAACCGGGGCACACGATCTATTACGGCATCGGCATCTACGTCCTCCACAATCCACTCTGTGCCTGCCATCGCACACCTGCCGGAATCGGCGGGATTTGAAATAAGAAGAATTTGTTTGACCTTGGATACTATAAAAGGGGCCGTCTGAATACCAGCGGTACCGCGTTTCATAAGAAAAGGCCGAATACCAGATAGATTTCCAATCCATGATGCTCGTCCAGAGGCGCTGTCTGTTGAGACAAGATAACAGTATCCATCAAGGACGCCAATAAGCGCTTAGTTCATATAAATAAGAGAGAAAATAAGAGAAAAGAAGGGGATCCCCCAAACAAAACATGCAAAAACAAAAATGCGGCATACTGAAACGGGCACACAATACAAAGCAGACAAGTTCGTTGATCCACCCGCGCACCCCACCACCACTCCACCACTCATTCTGCTCTTTGTTGTAGAAAATGGGCAACAAGAAACATGAACAAAAAAAAACCGAAAAGAACCCGAAAACCAGAGAAAGCCCCAAACGACGAGAACACCCAAAAGCCGTAGCCTGATTAACCACATAAAGAAACACATACATTGGGGATTGAAATGTGAGTTGCACAAAGAAAAGAGAGCGTGATGGGTCTTGAGGGAGTCTTTGAAAAGGAAAGGCTCACGATCGAGCAGCGTTAGAACGTAGGCGCCGTGTAGATCAAGGAGCCAAGAACGACGGCACCGCCAAGTGCAGCAATGCCAATCTTCTCAGCGACGGCCAACAGGCGGTTCTTGGGCACGCTGCCGGCACGCATCGCGGCAGACGTGGCCTGGCGCTTAGGTGACGGTACCGGCGGCGACTCTAGCACATACGCATTCACGTCTTCGACCATCTCCTCGGCCTTCCGCTTCTTGCTGGCGTTCTGCTTCTTATAGCTGTTGAACACTGCCGCACTCTCCATTGCGATGTTGTCAATTTCGTCCTCATCATACGTGACGACAAAAGGCTCTCTGGGAGCAGAGTTCAGGAACCGCTTTCCAGACTCAAGAAGCGTGGACTTTTCGGACGGAGGTTGCGATTCCAGCTCTGGCTCTTCATTCTCGCTCTTGGGAGCATCGTTTTCCACCTGCGCAGACTCGGCCTCTGCCTGAGCAATGAGCAGCTCATCCTGCTGGAGAGACTCCATCACTTCGACAATCGCCGGGAGTTGAATGCTCGACTTAGAATCAAGCCCTGCGCTGTCGTTGCCGACGTTGGAATCACAGACAGACGACTCGGTACCGAATGCCGCGTTCAGTCGAGATGGAGGAGGGGACGGGTTCAGAATCGAGGAGATATTGCACCGGTTCTTAGCAAGCGTGGGAGTGACCGGGACAGCAGTCTCGTCCTGGCGTTGAGGAGCGCCCTCGCCGCCTGGGGTCACGTTTTCGACGTCACCGTGGACATCCATGCTCATCTCTGTATCGACATGTTCGGCATTGTCTGGCTTCTGTTAGATTATCACGAGTGACGCCATGCAAGTGTGAAGGCAGAATAAACAAGCATTGGCACTTTACCTTTGGAGGCTCCCCCCTCGGCAGGGATGTTGCCACAAAAGGCCTCGCCGGTCAGGTAGCCAGCAGAGAGGGCATCGAACCGAGCGATTTGGGTCATCAGATAATCACCGACATCTTGACCATCCTTCGCCCCTTCATCATCGGCACCGTCCTCAGCGTCGTCACTGTCCGCGTCGATCTCATCGTCCTCGATATCCTGGTCCCCCTCGTCGAGGAAGTCGGAATCTTCTTCACTGTCCCCGTCGTGGATAACGACCAATGCCCCCTGCACTTCCAAGTCGCTGTCAGTAGACGCACCCTCGTCATCGGCCTCGCTTTCATCATCATCACTGTCCTCATATTCGCCGTGGTCAGCCAGGTAGATAGAACATCGCCTACCAAGATCCTCTTCCGTGTCGAGGGTCTTGTCGGGGTTGGCTGGGTCGTAGAGGCTATCTCCATCACTATCGGAATCGTCCAGGGCCACCACGTCATCAGAGTCATTGTGCAAACCCGACACGTCTGTGTTAGAATGATTGTTGTCATCAGTGCATTCACACTCGCTTCCGTCGTCGGAGATGTATTCCGGTGCCTTGTAGGAGGAGCTGGTATCATCGACGCATCTGTTTTGGTGTCTCAGTTAGTCACACGACAAAGGGTTACGCTACTCGGGCGAAGTCAATAGCATACTTGGCCTTGACGGCGACGAAATCCACCTTGACACCGGCAGGACTGAAGACTTCGAGTCCACGGGCGACATGGGTACCAAATCGCACAACATCTCCAGAGGTAAGCGCCTGAGGCTTGCTCTTGGTGATAGAAACGCCATTCACAGAGGTCCCATGAAGGGAATCAGTGTCGGTCAGAAGGACAACCTGATTAGTTAGAAAACGCTTGTTCGCTATACGGGGCAGCAGTTTGTCAAGTCTGGATGAATCTCGACTTACGCCCTTGTCGAAGTCTGCCTCAAATTCGGCGTGCTTTCGGGACATGACTGGGATGTCGAAGTAGGCGTTGTCATGTGCGGGCATCAGTCCTTTCGAAACGGTTTTGGACGACCGCCCAACCGTGACAGTAGGGTTGTCTGGGGTCAGGTGGATCGTGCGGATCGTGATATCGTCATCATTCGAGACAGCTTCCGTGTGCATTAACTCCAGCTTGACTGTAATATGTTAGTTGGCACGGAAAGTTGAAATGGGAAACAAAGGAAAGAGAAGTGATGCGTTAACTGGTGAGAACATACTTGACTCGAAGGGAGCCCGTGCTTCGTTCGCTTGCGCCATGGTGGGAAGAAAGCGATCGGGGACGATGCAGATGGCGTTGTTCAGCACTTGTCTCTTCGAGATCCGCTCCGCTGTCGGGGAGTCCAAGCAAATGAGTATCCAAGTTATCGAAATAGCCGCAAGGCGGCAGATAAGGCTTTGGTCTGGGGGGGGAGGGGGGTTGTAGAAGAAGCAGATGGGAGAGCTGCGAGCAGGCAACGGAACGGAGCGTTCGTGACAGAATCCGAAGATGCGTTGAGAAAGAAGAAGGGCAGGCAGATGACGGAAGAGGACTCAGGTAGTCGAGGCACAAAGTGGGGCAACAGTGTCAAGGCAGGCAGCAGGACGGTCTTATCAGGCTTATCGAGTTGAAGCGGACGTGGGCGGGGTAATACTCGCAGTCGGCGCTGGCAAGAGCAAGAGAACGTGGCCGACAGCTGAAGAGAGAGTGAAGCCGGTCGGAGATACGCCTGAAGGGCAGACAGGGGGCGATTCTTGCTCGCTGCAGGCTGCAGGCAGGTAAGAGACGAAGCCGGGACACCGAAGACGAAGGGCACGGCAGCCGGTATGAAGAGGGTTGAGCAGGGAGTATTCGACGTGAGGAGAAACGACGACGGATGGCTGCAGTCGGCTGTAGCGGCTGCAGGAGGGGATGATTGGCTATCCTTCAGAAGCAAGGCAGCACAGCAGGGTGCTGAGAAGAAGATACGCAGATTACAGGGCCTTCGAGTGCCAACGACACTGAAAACACAGAGCAGTACAAGTGCAGAAAAGGAAACCGCACGGACCAATCATCATCCAGCGTGCCAGGTCGCTCTTTCCTCTGCCCCTCCACCGCCAGAACCTCTTTAAAATCCCTCTTTCCTGTGCCAGATAGATGTCCCATGACCAGGTCTCAGACGCGGCCTCTGGCTACGCGATACCCTCCGGCGCTGCAGAGCTTTCCGCCTTAACTTTCTTTCCCTGCGTCCACGTATGTTGTTCTGTCTGCCCCTCTCCCGTCGACAAGAATATCCGAGCCCGCCGTTCACTCTTTCACAGGGCTCGTGCGTGGGTCCGCTACTGCAGGCTAGCAGCGGTCACGATACAGTCCTACCCGTTACCGTCTTCTCCACAGCTTATCCTTGTCGTTGCGGCCGAGTTGGTTTAGCGCTGATAAGCTGGCACGTCGCCTGACATCATCGCCTAGCCAGGGTGAACAGAGCCCGGTGCTCGGACGGTTGGCAGTATGGCACCACTGAGCTGGTCTGCACTCCGTGTCCTGCGCCAGAATGTGCAGCCAGCAGACTCTGCGGACAAAATCGCCTGTTGTTCCCAGTCTGCCCACAAGTTGCAAAACCCTCTCTCTACGAGTCTATTCTCTCGTACTGTGAGCACTGTAACCTGCCCTTCCAGCACGCCCTGGCTGCCCAGCCAGGCTGAAACTTGTCCATAAATCCTCCACGCCTAGTTGGCAAAGTGGTCAAAGTATCTTACAACTCCCACAAAACGTTTTGCACCGGCGGAGCCGTGACAAGCCCCGCCCATCTTTGTCTGCATACTTTGCGTTTCGTCGTGAGATCGCCCAAACTAGCAGGTTGCGGCGGCAGTTGCATTGTAAGGCACATTTTGTACGGAATCCAACTTATGGTTGCCAAGTTGGCCCTTTCTGGCGAGAAAGTGCACAATTCGGGTGCGACTTGCTGTGGCTGCCTTGTTTGTAGGCTGATTGGACAAACAACCTCTTGCGTGCTTGTCCAAGCAGCACGTGTTGTTGCTCGATCGGTTCTTTTTCTTTTTCTTTTCGTGATCGCCCGATCGTGGTTTACGTTCGCCGTTTCTTTCGTTGATGTTGAATTCTTGCTTTTTACATTTTTTATGCCAGCTTCTTTTCGGGTATCTGACATGTTCCCCTTGTTGTAAGTAACTCTTTGCCCCCCGGTCTATGCTTTTTTTTCTTTTCCCGCTTCTTCTTCTTCTATGGCTTGCTGTCCCGCACCACCTGCGTACCATCGGCCGGCTCCAGCAACCGCCAGTTGCACTTGATGCCCTGCTTGGTGAACCGCCCAATGATCTTCTCGGCGATCTCGTCAAAGTGGTCCGTCGCCAGCGCCAAGATGGTCGGGCCGGCGCCCGACAGGCACACGCCCAGCAGGCCCGGCTGGGAGCTCGGCGTCATGGACTCGACAATCTCGGTCAGGCCGGGGATCAGCGTCTGGCGGTACGGCTGATGCAACTTGTCCTGCATGGCCAGGTAGATCAGGTCGGGGTCGGGAGGCGACTGGCCCAGGGCAACTGGCAGCAGGGCTATCCGCTGAAGGTTGAAGGTCTAGAAAGTGTTAGGATGTGTTTGGAGGAACCTTTTTTTCCCCCCCCTTTCTCTGAATTCACGTACCACGTCTGCTCTCGGGTACTCGGCAGGGAGGACCTCGCGCGCCTTGGCCGTGGCCACTTCAAAGTCGGGGATGATAGCCACGGCCTTGATCGCTGACGACCACGGGAACTTGATGTGGTGGCCAATCCCCAGTGGCGGCTCGGGCGGCTGGCTGCCCGTGTCGACGCCGCCGGCCGGTGCCGGCAGCACCTCGCTCAGCGGGATCTCCTTGCGGGCCACGTCTTCCGGCTTGAGAGGGTTCAGGTAGGTGCCGACGAAACCGCCAAACAGGGCCGCGCCAACATTGTCAGGATGGCGTTCTGGGAAAGGGAAAGAAAAATAAAAGTTAGAGAGAGGCGATCAATTAACCCGAGATGAGCTCGGAGGTGAAGGAGGATTGTTCCACAAGACTGGGAGCAAGCACAAAGACAAAGGAGAACCCACCAATCATCAAGCAAAAGTCAAACAGCCGGCTGAGGTCCAGGTCCAGCTTGCCGATCTCCTTGCCCAGCATGACGCCGGCCACGACAGCGGCGCCAGACGATCCCAGGCCGCGGCCCAGCGGGATCGGGTTCTTGATGTGCACATGGGTCTCGACGGGGAAGCTGCGCTGGTTGTGGCAGCGCAGGACATAGAGGGCGACGCGCGTGACCAGGTTGGCGTCCGGGTCGAGCGGCACGGAGCTGCCGTCACCCTCGCCCTCGCCCTCGTAGGTGACCCGGCAGTTGAGCGGCCACGAGGAGGAGGTTTTCGAGCGGTCAATGGTGACGGTCAGCTCGAGGTAGAGCGACAAGGCAAGGCCGATGACGTCGAAGCCGGGGCCAATGTTGGCCGACGAGGCCGGCGTGCGGATGACAAACTTCTCGATGGCCATGGCGGACCACAGAAACGAGAATGACGTGCTCGGTAGTCCCGGAGGGGGGGGGAGGGGGGAGGGTGCGTCGGGAGGGTATTGGCCGGGGATGAAAACACAGACACACGCAGAGATTGTGGGGTGTTCCTGCTCGCGTGGTGTCGGCCGTTTGGCTGGGTAGCCTGTTTAAGTGCAGTCGAGTATTATAATATACCTAGTAGTTGGATATCGAGCGGACAACCGAGTCTCCAAAACGTCCAATTGACAACGTCCAACGGTCACGGAGGATACCCAAGTATGCAGATGTCGTGGTTCGATCACGCGGATTGTGTTTTGCGCCTTTTCGTCTTCGTCGTCGACAGCCCTACGCCGTTTCTGGCTGATATGACTCAAATTTTCGGGTTGCCCTTTTTTTGCTTTTTTTTTATGGCGCCTTTGTTTTTTCCTGGCTCTGCTCACCGATCGCGGAGCTATTGGTTAGGGCCCTTGGGGCGGGTGCTCGTAGCATAACATAACCCGACAATCATGTGACAGGCCCCAGACTTTAAACCTGACTTTAGCCCTGTCGGCTGGTCTGGGGTTACCCACCCACTAAAGGGGACGCTATTGCCGAGCTGGACAACCCGCCCAAAAGACGTCAGCTCATTGGCAACTGTCCTCCACAAAAGGCAGCTGCCCCTGCCAAAGGGTTCACTTGGAAGGGACGTCTCTTGGAGTTCTGGGTCGGCATGAACGCACACTTTCCTTCTTTGGCCCTCGTCGGAACGTGACCTTGCTGGCACAACTATTAATACAACGGAGAAAAAAATCGAAAATCCTTTGCTGCGACATCCTCAACTCGCCTTTCCCTCTCACGAACCTCGCATTCTGTCTCACCGTCCCTGATCAGGAACTTCAACGCCGCAACAAACAAATTCTCCTCTTTGCTTCCTAGCTCTTCCTGGCCTTAGTCTGCCTAAATACTCGTCTATTTGCTCACTGCTTCGGCCCCTTTTTGCTTTTGCCATTTGATTCTCTCCCATGGACTTTATGTTGCTCATAGCTTCCTCTTCTGCCAGCCTTGTCTACATAAAATCCAATATCTACATGCAACGAAACTCACCACCCATATCGAGCACAATACAAACCTGAGCTGTGACCAGACTGTGTTGCTCCGACATCAAAGATCTCCCGTCTTTTGACTGTCTCTCCGTGAATACCACGCCTTATTAAAACACTCCACAAAGTTCAACTTTCCAACACCAAGAAGTACTCGGGCCATCTTACCCTTCTGCCAAAATGCGTGACATTCGCAAGAAGGTGCTCATTGAGAGCGGCAAAAAGATGTCGCGCAAGGCGCGTGCGCGTCCCGACTCCGACCTCGCATCTACCTCGCACTCGCCTACGTCCTCGCCGGACCATTCGAGTCGCTCGTCGCGCAAGAACACGCCCGGCCAGTCACGGAACAACTCGCGCCAAGCTTCGCGCCTCAACTCGCGCCCCGGCAGCCGCTATGCTTCCGAAGATGAGGACGAGGACGATATTTCCAGCATCGACAGCCGCCTGGCACAGCTCGCGGCATCCCACACGCTGGGCGAGTCCGACGCCGATACTTTGGACTACGACTCGGATGAGGACACTGATGACGATGACTTCAACGAGCGGGAGGACGAACACGCCTTGCAGCGCTGGAATGAGATGCTGCAAGACTGCCTCACGGTCTGGGACGACCGCAAGCGTTCCAACAAAGTCGGCCGTGTCAAGACGCTCGCCACTTATCTCAATCTGGTGCAGGGCCGCTACGGTGGTGACGACATTGAGGAGCATCTCCCCGACATTGTCGATGCTCTACTGAAGAGTATCCGAAGCACAGCCGACAAGGAACAGAGGCTGGCACTTCACGCCCTCGCTGTGACTACATTGTCATGCCCCGAGGTGGAGACCGACACCATCCTGGAGGCCACCTTTGAACCCGTCAAGAAACTCTGCGCGGACCCGGGCACGACTGAGGATTGTAAGGCCGCGGCTATCCGTGCGCTGGGTGTGATTGTGCTCCATGGCGGCGGAACAGACGCATCTGCCAGTGAGCTCGCTGAGTTTCTGATGGAGATTATCGAGACCGATGGGCGGTCTGTGGACGCCTTGGATAGTGCCACTGTCGTCACGGCCGCTCTTCAGATGTGGTGTTTTGTGGTGCCTCAGACCTTGTCCGAATTGTACGAGCAGAATGTCAGCGATGATGAGGATGAAGAGGAGGACGATATCAATACCAGGAGCAGTTACAACAACGATAACGCCAAAGAAAGAGACGAAGACGTGAATGATGGCGACTCAGACGGCAGTGGTAGCAGAAGCTACAACGGCGGTGGTGACGCTGTCATTCGACAGAGCGCCACGGCTCTAGCTGCTTTTGTGGACCAGCTTGACAGCACGGACAGCAATGTGCAGACGGCAGCTGCCACGGCCATTGCACTGCTGTTCGAGGTGTCCCGTCTGCACGAGATGGCTGCGGAGAAGCCCCTCAACCTGAACCCGCACAACGCAGAGGAGATGGAGCAACGCATGCGGCTGCTGGCCCGCAGCTCCAGCAAGTACGTCTCGCGTGACAACCGTCGCGTGGCGCGCAGGGTGTTCACCAATGTGGCCACGTCTCTGGAGCTCGGGGTGGGACCGGACTACGCCACGTCCGGACGGCCCGACGAGAACCCGCACACAGGCGGCAGCAGCGGTCGGGCTGAATCCTCGGATGGCATTACGGCATTCGGGTACCGCACACATCTCCGAGTGCACAACATGTCAATGGTGATTGACACATGGGCGCTCAAGGTGCGGGCAGACATGCTGCGGACGCTGCTGGGCAGCGGCATCTCGAAGCACTTGATGGCAAATCCGTTGGTGTACGGGCTGCTAAGTGCATCCAAGATGAAAGAGCGCGACAACTTGGAACGAAGTCGGAAGTAATTCGTGACTGAGCAAGTGAGGGCGAGTATGCTGGCTTGTGTTGTTAGCTGTTGTTTCGTTTGCCGGATTTCTTATGCTTTAAGAGGGTTTGCCGGTCAAGTGTTTGTATTTGATGCAAATGTTGTATTTTACGCAACGATACGGTAGAGATGACATGATACACGGAATGAATAAAGCATTTTAGAGAGCATACTTCGATATCAAACGGTGTAGCCAGTGGGAAAAGGGCCATTTATTCACAAATTGCAATTAAGAGCACATTCCTCGATATTTTTGTCTACACGGAATTTTGTATGCTGGAGACTGTGGGAAGGATAGGAATGGAGGACCATAGGAATGAAGAACAGTCGGTAGGATCCGTTTCTGTGCCCCAGATGTCTCTGGAATGAAAGACAACGGCAATTAGGGCCACATGGCTACTCAGATTGTTGGGAGCACAGAGTACCGTTCTTCCAGCCACCTCGTTTTACAGTTTGGACAATGAGACGCAACGAAGCCAAGCAAGCAAGCCACTCAACAAGCAGCAAACGATTGCTATTGGAACGTCAAGGTACTCGTACTCGCGCTTGTTTGCCCCTATCCGAGGGCCCGGTGGGTATTACCGACATATGTACATAGTAATCGGACCTTGCGGCTTATTTGTATGGTCGGACTTCAGTAAAAAAGATACCGAACAGAAGAAGAAAAAAACGGGCTAACGCCAGATAAAAGTAGAAATAATCGTAGGCGACATGGCGTCGATGGTGTTAGCATTTGCTTTGGACAAGCAGACCTGCAGAACAATGTCCTGCTTTTCGGTAAACCATCACCCCCAACTGGACAAAATGTGAGCGAGCGAGCGACCATACTACTATGTATGTACGAGTATTAGATACGGAAGAATCAAGGAACAGGAGCGGGAGAGAAAGACTACAAAGTACATTGGGCGCTGAGGCCATGGTGTGGTAAACTGGGTGGCTGGGAAGGGTGCTGGCCCGTAGTTATCACACAACCAACAGCTGAGCCGAGACAGAAAAAAGAGCGAGGACCGGGGAGGGTGGGAGAGCTTGTTTTGGGGCTTCCCAGCTCCACCAAAGCCTATCGAGAGGCAGGATACCTGCTTGTCACAAGGGGCAACAGCCGCGGAAGAGAGCGCACCTTTCCCTAGACGAGCTGGGCTAGCCGAGTTGCGTCTAGTGGCCAGCCTTAGTGGACGCAGCAGAGCAAGTCCAGCCCAGTGAAGAGAAGAGACTGGCCGTAGCGCATTCAGCTGGCTGCCTCTTTTCCGGGCAGCGACTGGACCAGTCGTCGCCAATTTGGGGAGCATCTCTACGGTGCATTCCACCGCCCACAGGGTCCAATTATTCCCTTTGTCTCTCCCTTCCCGTCACCCAGCAGAACGGGCGACGGGCCGTTATTTTTCTAAGCCAGAGGAACTAACTCTCTGATGCTAAAAAAGTGCCTTGTAAATCTCCTATTGTTTCGCTTGTTTTGGCCTGCATTCCCGGCAACACGAGACGCTTCGTATATGCCGTGAGAAAGCATTGTAGTGCTGTTTCAGTCCGAGACTGGCATTCCAGCCAGCCCTCTCTCTGCAGTATTTCCCGTCTTCTGAGGCTCCTGCAGATCTCGCCTTGCGCTTGCATCGTCGACTGTCCGCTTGCTGCATCTAACGTCGCGACTGCTACTGTGTATCTCGGCCGCCGTGAACATCTGCACTGAGCCTGTTCAGTTCGCTCGATCCTTCCTTCCCAGCCAGAACCGCTCCTCCCCTGCGCTCCTTCCTCCCACATGCACGCCCCTGCCTCTTGCTCCTTCCCTTGCAGCAAAGTCCCCCCCTCGAACAGGCCAGTTCTGCGCTCCCATTGGTCGGGTGACGACAGCACCGCCAACGCATCGAAGGCAAAAAGAGAGAGTAAAAATTCAATAAAATAAAATAATAGACAGCCGAACAAAACAAGAAGAAAAAGAAAGAAAAAGAGAACAGAAGCACGAAAAAAGCAGGCCCCAAAAAAAGCAACCTAACTAGTGCGTTCACTCATTGCCTGCATCTTTTCGCACCCCAACTCGCATCCTTCTGGCTGCCCTCTTCTTCCTTACGCTTCCGAAGCAAGGCCCACCACTACGACTACGCCCCCCGAAACTGCAGGCAGCCCATCCATGGTTGTGGGCGACTGCGCGCTGGGCTGACTTGGGCTGGCTCGAACCATTTCCGTCCTTTCGAGGCCGCCCCATCACCAAATCAACAAAACCCCAAATTGGGCGAGATACCCACACAATTTCACGCACGCCCCCCCCAAGACTTCTCTGACGATCGACCTCGTCCAGGCAACGGCACTACCTCTGCCAGCACACCTTCAGCCTGTGCTCCCCTCGTCGGCCGTGCAGCTCTTTCTCTCCTCCTCGACTCATCTATCTCGTGCATCTCTCGCGCGCACACACACACACACACACGTCGTGGGGGCCTGACATTTGACAGGTGCCTTCACTTTTTTTTTCGTGATCCTTCCATTGTACGGGGTACGCCTTTTTGCAGACTCTGACTCTGCTCATTGTCTTCGCTTCTTAGTCTCCTTCCCGCAGCCTCCCATCCTCTTGTTTTCTCACAGTCTTCTCACGCCGTTTCCAGTCTGTCTTTGTCGTTGCCTGTTGTTTGGATTGCAGGGCTTCGTTTGCTGACACCCCCAGTCCAGATACAACGTAAATTTTTTTTTTTAATTCTCCTGCCCAACCTTGTTTCTTCATTCGCCTCCTCATGTCTCGTTAAGGAGCCCCAGTCACCTTTCCTTTTCCTTCCTTTTCTTCCCCATCCACCGTCTTCCTCTTCTCTCGTCTCTCCCGCGACCTCATTGCCTCAGTGTCGCACCACTCAGGCAACCCAGGCAAGCTGCGGCCTCGACGGGAACGCCCCATTGCCACAGCTACACGCAGGGAACGACGAAAACGAGGCGTGTGTTTGCAGGGCTCACAGCCAATACCACGCGCTCCTCCACCCTGCGTATCTCCTCTTTGCCCCTCGTCTCCCCATTTCGTTTGCGCCCAAGCCTGAGCTCGAGCTCGCTGCAGCAGCAACACCACGATGGGTGTTGACATCAACAAGAAGAAGTCGATCCCACTTCCCGCCCCGACCGAGACCACCGAATCCACCACCACCGCCACCACTACGACGACGGAAACCGCAACCGATGTGTCCCGACCCAACGACGAAAAGTCCTCATACTCCCTCCCCGAGGACGGCACGCCAGTGACCATCAAGACCCGCGGCCACAGCGCAAATCGCTCACAGACCTCACTGCTGATCGAATACTTCGAGGGCGGCAAGAACACCGGCTCCGAGAGCCCTGGTAGTCGCAAGCCCAGCGTCCGTGTGCGCCTCAAGCCCTCCGGCAGCAACCGAAGCAGCAAAAACGACCGCATCATGATCTCCAAGCCCAAGTCCTCGTCCCACCACGGCCGCAAGACCTCGGGCACACACCGCTCCTCCAGCGGTCACCACAAGTCCGGCGCGGCCTCCCGCGAGATCGACCTCTCCACAAGCCTCGATGGCGGAGAGGACGACAAAAGCATAAGCTCGTACGCTTCTGCCACGGAGGAGTCAAATGTGTCGAGAAATCCAATTGTTGTGGAAATTGACCGTGGAGGCAGTGCCAGCGGTGTCCCGGTTCAGCGCCAGCGACCGAAACGCCCGACCAGCCCCCTCATTCCGACCGCGGCTACGAGCAGTCGCGGCTCGGCGTCGTACGGCCCCGGCACCCAATCCGAAATATCAGCCATCCCCGCTGACAGCTTCCTGGACGGTTCCAAGTCGACAGGCCGTAGCGAGAGCCCCTCCCGCCATTTTGCTGCCCAAGCAGCTGCCACAGCCGCGGCCGCTGCTGGCGTCGCCGCCATGGAGCGGAATCGCACATCAAGCGGCAGCAAGGACAAGGAGCGCGCCGTGCTCAAGTCGTCTTCCAAGGACAAGGACCGGTCTTCCCGTGGCGACCGCGAATCTCTGCGAGACATCCGCGAAGGCGCCAGCAGCAGTGTCAAGTCGGATCGCAAGCACCGCCCCAGCCGCAGCCGCAACAGCAGCACCCATGTCCTGGAGAAGGACGATGTTGGTTCACCCTCTCATCGGCGGTCCAGCCGCCACCGGCACACCGAGTCGGCTGTGTCGGGTCCAGATTCCAGCATTGTGTCCTCTGCCCTGTCGCCGAGTCACCGCTCCTACGACCAGTACTCGGTGCGCTCCGGTGCGTCCAAATCATCGTCCATCAACAACCCAAAGCTGCTTGAGACCGTGGAGGATGCCATTCGACGTCTCATCCTGCCCGAGCTGAATGCTCTCAAGCGGGAGCACAGCCGCAAGGACCGTCGCGGATCGACCACCTCCACAGGCACAGGCACATCTGTGTCTCGCGACGACTATTCCATAAGTGACCGCCGGAAATCGGGCACCAGCGACCGCGTACCTTCCGGATCCGGGGCCTATACCACGACGGCCAAGTCGAGAGAAACCCGCGACCGGGAACTGAGACATGATTTGGAAGGCAGCCTATCTCCAGCTGGCGACTACGTTTACGAATCAGGCGACGAGGTCACTGGTATGACGACAACAACACGCTCCCTTGGCGAGACACCGGCGCGGAGCTCTGAGGGGCTGAGGACGACTGTTGCCGCGGGTGCTGCCGGGGTGGCTCTAGGCGGCCTGGCTGCCGCTGCTATGGGCAGGGACGACCAGAACGAGTCGCCCCTCAGCGCAAGAGAGCAGCGGCGTCGCCGCAGAGCCGGTGCCCGGGAGCTTTTAGAAGAGCGTGTCACCACGACCACGGCAACAACCGCTGCTCCGCACACCCCTCCCAACGTGTATGTTTCTGGTACGCAAGGCGACACCACAGCTCGGTCAGTCGAAGGTGATGCCGTGGCGGATCATGGCTTCAGCGTCGAAGACGGAGAATCAGACCTCAGCTCTGTGCGTGATAGCTATGACGAGCACCAGGCGCAGCAGCCGCCATTGCAGACGCGCCAGCTCCAACAGCAACAGCACAACCTCGGAGCCGAGCCCAGCTACCTGCAACCGCCCATGCCTCTTATGAGCGAGATCAACTCTGATGTCACCCGGAGCTCGATCCTGTCCGCCGAAAGCGACCGTCCTCGCTCGGCCAGCGAAGAGCTGCAGGCCACTCCCATTCACGAAGTCCCCCGAAGCATTCCATCCATCGGATCAGGCCTCGGATCCGCCAGCACCCCCACGCCGACAACCACCCCTGCCGCCACACTGCAGGCGCTGGGAGCCCAGCACGCCAATATTTCTCATGGCGACCTCCGCGCCCTCCCCCGCAAGGGCATGGCTTCAGCCGAATACCCCGACGACGAAGACAGCCTCGAGGGCGAGGAGTTTGACCAGGATGGCAACTACGTGCAGCAACGGGGATTGAACTCACAGCAAGAACAGCAACAGTACCAGGGCCAGTACCCAGACGAGGAGTACGAAGACGAGTATGATGACGAAATGGCCCAGTATGGTGCGCAGACATACGACGCCTACGGTCACCAGATCGTGCCTGCCCCTCTAAAGTATGTGCCGTACCAGCCAGAGCACCGCGGCCTCAGCCCTATTCCGAGTGTGTCGGGCTACACCGAAGGCGGTGCCAGCGAGCACCAGGGCTACCGGGATTCCATTTTGACCACGACCACCGCCTCCTCTCCTGGGAAGTCGCCCCGGCTCGAGCGCAAAGCGGCCGCATCGCCCAGTTCGATTCCCAGCAACATCATGGGTCGTGAATTCGACCAGGATGGCAGCAGTGTTCGGAGCTCCGACATGGACTACCGTGCTTCGACTCACTTGACCGAGAGCGACTTCCGTGCCGTCAATGGCGCTGCAGCGAACCCCAACTTTGTCCACACCCCGATCGGTATCGAGTCCGCTGTGGCCTCTTTGGTCGACAGCTCTGTGGCTGACGGATCAGGGCTCACGGCCGACTCCAGTCTCGTTGGTTACGGAGGGCAGGCCAACCGCCCCCGTGGATCAATGGGCACCCTGGAGGAGGAAATGTCCCATGGCCAAGTCACGCCGACGAGGCCCTCTGCTAATGCCCAGCACCGCAGCCTGGAAGCGCTAAGCGAACACAGCGGCAGCGCCCGGGACGTGGCCAACCGCGACCTTTCGGGAGGTTCGCCCACCACTACACGGACCAACCCATCAGAGTTTGCTGGCGAGTACGAAATCGACCAGTATGGGCGCAAAGTTCGCCGCACCTCACCAACCGCATCCGAAGCCGCAGCCATCACGGCCGGCGCTGTTGGTCTCGCCATCCAAGCTGCGCGGGGTCGGAACCAGCAGCCCGGACAGACGCAGACCAAGACGCTGGAGACGCGTGAAATTTCGGGCGCTCCCACCTCGACTGGTGCCGAGGAATGGGTGCCTGCAGGTGTCGGGCGGAACAAGTCGTTCAAGGAGCGCACAATGGATGGCCGCCAGCCAGCCAATACGCCCACGCACAGCATCGATCGCCTCGACGAGTACGGTACCCCGCAACTGGGAGCTAGTGGTCTTCCAGACCTGACCAACCCCATCCCTGAGATTGGTTACGGCTACCAGGACGACGACCTTGAGACGAATCCGTCTGTGGTGCACAACCGCGATGTTGGCTTTGACAAAGACGACTGGCGTTCCGGTGATCGGACCCCGACGCAGGAGCATCCCAAGGCGGCTGCTGTGTTTGCTTCGTCCCAGCACAGCCGCCAACCAAGCCAAGAGCGTGAAGAAGAATGGCAGCGATCATCAGACGAGCGCAAGCGCGACACGCTCATCACCAACCCGTACGAGGGCACGAGCCCAGTCGCCGACGAGAGCCTGATCAAGACCACCATTCCTGGTGCCGCCCCTGGCGCTCCTGTCGGTGTCGGTCCTGTTGCCGCCTACGGATCTGGTCCCGAGTTCCCTTCTCGTAGCCCGGTTGGCAACAGATACGACGAGGGCTACATCTCCCAGGGCCCAAACAAGACGCCTGACTTAACCGCCACTGCGAAGGGCAAGGGCATTGACTTCACTGAACCGCTCCCGACTGGGTTTGGTGGCCAGGAAGACCCATTCTACAATGCTGCCCAGGCTCGCCACTTCAGCGGACTCTCCCAGGGTATGGCGACGCCGCTGTACGATGCGGCAACCGGTGCTGGCATTGACCGCATTGAGAATAAGGATATCATTGCTCTTATGCAACATGTAAGTGCGCTTCGGCATTTTGTCCCCCCCCCCACCCTTTTTTTGTTTTTATTTCGATCAATTTTGTATTCTTACTAACGACTCCTTCGAAGTTGATGGTCCGCGATGCCCAGCGGAGCGCTCGGGACACAGAGATTCTCGTCACGCTCGTGCGTGCTGCGGCTGAAATGCGTACATCGTTTGAGAATGTAAAGACGATGCTCGCCATGCACGAAAAGGGCCTGTCCAACGACTTCTCGAAGAAGCTGGCGGATAGCGAGGACGCCATCATCACTGAGATTCTCGAAGGCACCGAGAAGTCCATCCGCAACCATGTTGGTGGTCCACGGCCACTCCCCGGCAGCGGCGCACGCTCCCTGGCTGCCGCCGGTGGCTCACAGGCCGACACGGACGACTATCCCGCCAAGAGGCAGAACATCTTCCGCCGAGCTCTGAAGTCGCTGAATGCCAAGGGCAACACGGATCTGGGCCGGATCGAGGACATGCTTAACCAACTACTGATCCAGGTCGATATGCTGAAGGCACAGTCTGCTGCTGCAGGCGGTGCCCGTGCCCTGAGCGCCAGCGGCAGTGCTAGCGGTCATGGACCGTCCCCATATGATGGCCTCATTGACGGCCAGCTTTCGTCGTATGACCAAGACCGCGGCTACGAACCAGAAGGCCACGCCGGCACGTCTACTGCCAGCCACGCAAGCCAGTCCGGATTCCTGTCGGTTAACTCCCGTGGTGGGCCTGCGACATCAGTGAAGCTCAGCGACTACGACCGGAAATTCTCGGGCAACCGCATCAGCACGGTTGTGGAAGCCAACGAAGACGAGCTGGAGTACACGCACCAGAGCGGCGGCGGCGGCGGCGGCCTGACGACACCACGGGCAAACATCTCAGGCAACCTACAGTTTGACAGCAACGCGTCGGTTCCGCGCATGAGCACGGCACTCCTAGCCTCGACGCCGGAACAGCACGCGCAGCTTGTTGAGGAGCGTCAGCGAGAGCTCTCGGATCCCCAGCTCCGAAGCCCCATCCCGACGATCCAGCAGTCCCAGCTTCTTCAGCCACCGAGCAGCGCCGAGAATACGCCGCGCACAGACAGAGGGAGGAGGCACAAATCGAGCGGCTCAGCGAGCTGGCTTCCCAAGATCTCGCGATGGTCGGAGACGACGACTTCAAGCGTGGGCCGCGTGTTTCGGAGCAGCCGCGACTCCAAGAGAGGCGACGAATTGGGCTACCACAGTGGCCCACCGTCCCGCTCCGGGTCGGATCTTGGCGACTACGATGGATATCTTCACACGGACCCGGAGGGTGGCGACAAGCTGCACTCGGGCTTCTCGGAAACTGATCTCCACCGGGGTGAGTTTTATGGGTCTTCTCCCCAGCAGGATGCTGTGCAGGGCTTCCATGCAGTCCATGGAAGCGGCGAGGTGGTTCCTCCGAATCCCAGCACTTACATGACGCCGGAAGATCCCAAGTACCACGCTCACCGCGACTCGCTGAACCTGCAGCACCCGCAGCCACGGTCGGGTCAGCCATTTAAGGCGACTCTCGAGTCGCGGGCGGCGGACTTTGACTCGCCCACGAGCCCCAGGTCAGCGGAGTGGGCAGGCTCAGCCACGTCGCTGCACCGGCTGCCGGGCCAGAACGCCAACCGGTACAGCGACCAGTCGGCGATGACCAACGCGTCGGCCATGGCGGCCAATGCCGCTGCGCGGGAAGCTCAGCGCCAGTATTGGGCCTCTTCGCCAGCGGGCAAGCCGCAGTCGCCTCAGATTGCTCCGCCTCGACCGCCCAAGGAGCCGCTCGACAGTGAGCCGCAGGGGTCGCAGGACAGCCGGTCGCTGCAGACGCCGTCACGATCGCGCCTGTCCAAGCCGGCAGCCAAGACGAGCCCTCTGCCGTTCCACAGCGTGGAGAGTGGCTACGGAACAGCCACGCATGTGCCGACGAGCTACACAGGCAGCCCGCGGCTGGAGAACCGCAACCTAAGCGGCGCACTGGCAGTCCCGACACGGCGGCCTAGCGGGCCCCGGGCCATGACGCCAAAGAGCGAAAAAAGTGTGCGCAGCTTCACGGAGGAGGACGCTGTCAGTCCTGCGACGGATGCGCGGAGACGAAAGAGAGGTGAGCAACAGCAGCATCTTCCTAACCCGTACACGCAAAGAGGAATACTAACACGGTTGACGCAGATACATTTGGCACCATTGCTTCCCAGGATAGCGATGTCTACTAGAGGCTTTTTTTCTATTGACGCTCGCGCCATTTCCAATTCGATTTTTGTATTTGCTTGTTTTCGTTGCTCTGTGTTCCGGGGACTACTGGCTAGGCCCTGGATGGCAGAGTGTTGGGCTGAGCATACCTTTGGTCTAACGTCATTTGTTTTTATTTTCTTCTGCTTCAGTTCTTTTTTTTTTCAACCAACCCACACCTTGTTATTCGACTTGACGACCTTATGACGCTTCTCAACGACCATCTCTGACAGCGCTCTTCTTTCTATGTTTGCATTTTACAGGGGGAGATGGCAACCAAGAAACATACACACACGAGCAGCAAAAGAAATCACGGGAACAAAAGAGAGAAGAGGAAGTTAATGGTCAAGTCACCCTCACAAAATACCCAAAAGACACAGGCATGCGAGAGGGTGGACGGGGAAAAAGGTGTACGAAACCATCTGGAGAAAAAAAAAGAACAAAAATAGCGGTTCTCGCCAAGGAAAAATAATATGAGAGGAAGAAGGTGTGGAAAGACGAGAAGAGGAATGCCAGTGATTCCCCCATCTTGATGATATATAGCATATATCTGGTTTTTATGTGTTTGCAGCCGTAATAATGTACTTGCATTCTGCTCTCTGTGCCCGTTCTGTGAATGTCTGAATGTGTGAAGTGAACCTGTGTGAACCTGTGAACGAAAACCTGCGAATGACTTGTGAACCTATGCATGAGAACCTACAAGGTATGGACCTATGACGTGATATTAGTGACCAACCTCGTTCTGTATCCATCCATCCTGTGAACGCGTGGAATTGAACTTGTGCATCCGCTGCATTGCGCAGGCCTCTGTGAAGGACGGTTCAACGTCTAGGCAAGTCTTGTCTCTCTTTCGGAGAGATGGAAGTGGTTTTTTCCCCAGTCTCTTGCTGTCCCTAAAGGGCACTTGGCTTTTGTGCACTCTTGCCCTTCTGTTGCCATTTTCACTCTTCCCATCAACACTTCCTTGCCAAACACAACCGCGACAAGAACGAAATCTTCATAGTCAAAACCGTTCTCTCACGCCCCTGCTGTTTTCCACCTGGCCCACTTGAATGTGAAAACAGCCAAATGGATTCCCCGGTATTCCGACTATTCCGTGTCCCGGTGACATCGCGAAGGGAAGGCCTCCTGAACGGGGCTCCCGTCGTAAACAGACTTCCTTCATTCACAATGGAGTCTCAAGGTGGGATTTGTATCACGAGGGTCCGTCTTTCTGCGGCAAGAAGACAGGGGAGTGAGACGGGCGGCGGCTGCCGCCTGTGAGCGGGAAAGAATTGTGTAGTTAGTATGGAATGTGGAAATTGACCTCGGGTTGGAAGGAACAAGCTGTGCGTGTGAGACGTCATGCACCTGCTGAAAGCCACCACGATTGGTTCTATTCTCCGCTCATTCTCCTTCTGGACGTGTAGCTACGAAGCACAGCTGAGATCCTCTCATTCCGGAACGGCCTCATGACTGTTCCACGGGTTCTCCACTCTTCATGAAGCAATGGGTAAAAGTTTGATGGAAAATGACTGAAAAAAAAAAAAAAAAAAACTTTCAAATGCTAGACAAATGACCCATTTTGAGGCTTGGAAGTTTTTTAATAGTGGACCATTACAGCGAGAGGTGTCCACAATGACTAAATTAGCTGGGAAAATCCTTTTTGCATGCAGCGCTTGCGTGCTTTCCCATTTTGCGGGGAAGCCCTGCAGAAAAGGACCAAAAAAAGCTCTGGAGCCTGGAACTAGGATACCGCTTTCCCTTACTGACTGGTTTCTTTGGCCCCACTTGCTCGACTTGTCCCACCACCAACTTCCATCAACGTTCACTCTGGGCTTCAAGACCGCACACATTGTCTATTCCCCACCACCGGACATCCGTCTTCATTGGAAGCAGGCAGGAATCGATTTTGCCAAACTGCAGCCGCCTAGGAAAGGACGAGCGGGGCGGAGGCACGGCAACGGTTCTACAAACTCTGCGTTCACTTCGAGACCAGGCACGCGGCAGCTCGGCTGCGAGCGCGAGTAGCTCCGGTCGTCGACCCCTTCTCGTAAAGCTGCCACATCTGCGTACGCCCACAGCGAGAGCTCCCAAGATGGGTTCCTGCGCGCGCTCTTTGATGCTCTGGCAGTCCCCATGCGAGGCGATAGCAGCACGATCGACCTGAGCAACCCATCTGTAGACATCCGACTTGGAGCAGAAGCTGATCGAGCGGGATCGTCACCGGTGCGTGGTGACGCGTGCATTCGATCTGAGTGAAGCTGGGCGCCGGTTTGTATCGTCGAGCACCAATGCTGCTGTCGATGATGATGGCAACCACTTTTCCTGGCTACGAAGTGTGCGATGTTCTGCCAGTGGCTTCAGGGAATAAGGCTAGCGGCTCCCTGGTATGCTGAGAGATTCTCTCTGAACATGCATGGCAGGCCTGACTGTACGACTCAAGTTACCCGCGCCCACGGGACGAAAGGAGAGGTGCAGCCCTGAAAGTCCCCAACATGCTCGATCAGGGGGGGAGGCAGCGCACTTGGTTGGCGGTGTCGAGGTCGACAGGCCACGGAATGCCCTGTCCGTGACTGTGAACATGCACGCTCTGTTTGGGTCTTCCCAGATCTACTTCACACCTGTCGATGGCCAAGACCACGCCTATGCCATTGACACGTTTCTTCCGGGCCCCATTGGTCGCAGTTTCGGACTGCCGATGACACGAACGCTGTACGTTACGCCGGAGCAAGCCATCGCGCCGTCGCCCACATCCTCCATTGATCTGGCGCAGGAGAGTACATGGCACATTGACCGCATTCTGCGCGTGGAAGAAATGGCTGCCAGGGCCGATGGGACTCCACTGGGCAGTCTGGTGAACATTGGCCTCAGCGGCCTGTTGCGCGGCAAAGTCCAGTTATGAGTCGCCTTCTGGAGGGTGCCTAACACCACGCTGTTCCGGGGGCTGTCTTTAGGGGTTGAAACCGTTGTGAAAGGCGTTTGCGGATATGCCTGTATCGTTTCTTGTCTCTTATTTTTTTTCCCCTTCACAGTAGCTTATGACTCAAGGAACTCGAGCATATTGCCGTCAACAGACACTACCTACGATGTTGAGAAGCAAAGGCGCAATGAAAGAGTAACAAGGTTCTACTAGTACTCTCGCAAGTGGAGGGAGGATGCACTGCAATCAGGCAGGCTCTCATTTAGTAGGGGTCACCGGGTGTAAAATTATCTCCCCAAAGTCTGGTGAGGGCGGTGAAGGAGAGGAGAAAAGAAAAGAAGAGAAGCGGAGAAAAGGAAGGGGAGAGAAGAGGAGAAGGAGGGGTAAGAATGAGGAGAGGTGAGTCGGCTGTTTCGTGAGACCGGGCTGGAATGGAAGCATCGTGAAGATTGAGAATTGTGGCGGTGGTCATCAATAGAGAGCAAGCAAGCATGTGCACCCATTCACGTGGCCACAATCAAGAATACAATACAGCCCAGCAACCAATGGCGCAAGCCACAGGGGGCAACTCTACACAGTAAGCGCCAACAGAGCTCTGTCGCCATTCAGCTTGTTGTCGCCGCCATCGCCGTTTGTTTAAAACGTATTCGCTGCGTGGAAGAGCTCTTGACACATAGTATCTTAAGATGCAGTGAACTAATTGTGTACCCGTATTGCACAGTACGGTGTACGAGTAATGCTTGCAAGTTACGAAATCAGAGACACGGATCGCGATGACGCCTGCGTTGTCTTGCATGGCAGGAGACCTGTCAACCAGGACAATGGAAGCACAGGGAAAGGACCGTGGATGAGCAATACGGCGTGCATAGCGATGGGCTGTGGCGTGCAGACGGCCTGTCTTGGAAACGGTGGAATGGGGCGGAAGGCAAGGAGACAGACAAGGAAGGCGTTACACATCGTGACTTGCCTGTTTCGCAGCGACGGCAATGGAAAAAAAAAAAAAAAAAAAAAACCGACCACATACCGTAAAAAAAGGACACCCAAAAAAGAGGGGGCATTCCCATTACCAAAATATTAGGTACGAGAAACCCACTGCCGCCCTGAGCGGCCCTGGGCGGCCACAGACGGGGCCCTCGTGATGCGCTAGCCGCAGTCGCCATGGGAAGCCATGCCAGACCGTGGTCCAGCCATGGCTCAGCATGGCAGTCGATTTGGTAACAGTATGCTAATGAGTACTCTGTACCCAGGTACATTTAGTGGAGACCAGCCTTGGAAGAGCGAATGGCCACGGGCGGGGGAAGAGAGGGAGCGCGTGATGGATTTTTGGGGGGTGGGAAGGAGGTTGTTTGGGGGAACAATTGTCCCCATTCAGCGCTGTTTTGCCTCATTCTTTCAGGGGCTTTCTCTATACGGTGGGTGTACTTGTGACCTCGCCGGCCAGCCGGTCCTGAAAATTTTTATTTCCTATTAAATTTGCATTTAATTTTACTCCCTTTACTGACCCTTGCAGAGCCCTTTTTGCCGCTGCTTTGCGCAAGTCCGCCCACCGAAGCGCCCAGAATGCCCACCCAATGTCCACCGAAATGTCCACCGACTTGCTCGTGCCCAGGGGAGAACATTGTTTGCCCACGATGTTGTCATTGGGAAAAGAAAACAATAACGGCAGCCCACAAAGAAGGGGGGGCGTGTGTGTACGAGTACAATGTGCCCACCCCTATGTACTCTTTCTCCTCTGCGTAGTGCTACTTACACCATTTTGACCATTCTCAGCTAATGATTCCCATACGTGTGTGTGCCTGGCATGGGGTAACAAAGAGCCAAGCCAAG
>PCDI01000017.1:675514-708441 GCA_002778195.1 Raffaelea ambrosiae
GGGGGGGGGGGGGGGGGTATGATTTACTCAACACTTACACCCATGTGTTGCTTGCGTGCGTGTGTGACTCTTTTTGAAATTTTGGGTCATGTTGGAAGGAGAAAGTCCAGTCTCCTTGTCCGTCCACGATCTCCCCAGGTATATTAACCCGCCTGGTCCTGTAGAGGACTTGGATCATTCAAGAATTCATTCATTCGAGAAATAAACAGAACAATCAGGAGTTGCCCACTGAACGCTTGACTACACCATCACTTCACAACCGTTCAAGCCACTGCAAGACCACTTGCGAGACTGACACCACTTACACACACAACGTCCTTGTTGCAACCACATCTCCATCTTCACCACATTTTCTCTCTCTAAATTCTTCACATCCTCACATATCCTCCCAAAATGCCGTTCACCGTCACCGAGCCGCATCCCACCGTCCGCGCCCACACCTACACCCACTCGGGCCGCGGCGGCGCTGGCAACACCTTCCGCGCCCCCGTCACCACCCCCGCCGAGGGCATCCCGACGCTGGCCAAGGTCCCCTCGGCCGGCTCGTCCATCCACCAGTCCACCCGCTTCTACGCCGGCCGCGGCGGCGCCGGCAACGCCTACCCCGTCTCGGAGCGCCGCGAGCTGTCTCTCGATGACGAGTACGCCTATGCCGCCGCCGTGGCCAAGAAGTCCACCAGCGGCCACGTCGGCCGCGGCGGTGCCGGCAATGTGTTCTTCTCTTCGCTGAAGAAGGCGTCGGCACCGGAGCCGGTGTCCTCTTCGCCCAACAACAACAACCGCAAGGCCAGCGACGCCAGCACGTCGAGCAGCAGCTCGTCTGGCAGCTCCGTCAAGAGCGGCTTCTGGGGGCGGCTGCACCGCTGAGAGGAGAAGGGGGGAGTTCGGGAAGAGAAGAACCCTTTTCTCTTCTGAGACACTTTTCTCTCTCTTGCATACACGCCTTTTTTCATTTTCACGCGACTCTTTTTGATACTTGCTACGACACAAACCATGAAACGGATCGGAAAAGTTCTTTTTTTCTTTTTTTTCAAACTCTTGGAATGGAGTTTGTTCTGTTTTTCTTTGCATGGCGAACTCGGAAATCAATTCCTCGGTACAAAAAACATTGTACTACCCTGGCTGGCATGACTCCAGGATAAGGAAAAGGGGAAACACGATTTTTAGCATCTGAGCGGACCGGCGTTTTTATCTTTTTTTTTGTCATTTCCTTTTCTGTCTGTTGTCTGTTCTATTATCCATTCTCGAGACGGAAAAGTTTGGCCTACGTTTTTACCACAAAACAAAAAGATACCCTCTACTTTCCGTAGCTACTTAACAGCACACATATTAATATCATCACAAGAAGCCTATGACGAAAGTCTAGGCATTCATCACACACGCATTCATTCCACTCTCCATGCAGTGAACTGTAGAAAATCTCTTCCTCTCAAACTACATGGTATAAGTTTTCTTCATTTGGCTATGTGGTCAACAAAAAATAGAAAATAAATAGGCTGGGCGACCCCCGTTTTAGTTCAACCAAAAGGGTATCATATGTGTCTTGGTGTGTTCATTTTTTGGTGTGTGTAAGGGTGTGTGGCGCTTTGTTCCCAGAATGCATCCCCCCAGATGCACCCCATGCTTCTCCTTCGCTCCTTATGGATATATTCTCCAAGGTATCATATTCTTTCTTCTTCCCCATTCCACCCGATTCTCTTCTGTACTCGTAGATCGCTCGCAATTCCTCGTGTCGTGGGAGTGTCCTGTGCTCAAATTTCTTGCCCTCTCTTGAAAGACAGAACTCGAAGGCAGCCCTGGGGGCAAGATCCGAAGAAACTTAGACGCTTTCCCCCAAGATGATGGTATCTATGCCACTCTTTCTTTATTCTTTGACCTTTCACGTAAACTTGGTGTGGATGATGTCCGGGTTCTCGTGCCAGTCGTCGATGCTCACCCACATCTGCATTCAGTCAGTAACGAGAAAGAGGGAACGTAAGGAGTTCATACACCAAAAAGTTGCTTTCCTCACCTTTCGGAATGTGCTCAGCCCGGCCAGAATACTGCCTCCAATCCACGTCGTGTACTTGCGTTCTGGCGGCGCAAAGATCTTGATCCGCATGTCCTTGACCGCAATCTTGCGGACCTCGTGCAGCAACCGGTCGCCAAAGCCCTTGGTCAGCGTCGTCCCGCCCGACAGCACAATGTTCGAGTACAGCGACTTGCGCAAGTCCAAATCTGTCCGTCCGATCGCGTCCACCACCATCTGGTGCACGCCAGGGTATTCGAGGCCGATGATTTCGGGGTCGAACAGGATCTCGGGCGCCCGGAACCGTTCAGGACCGACCTAGAAGGGGGAGGTTAGACGCAAGGACAGAAAAAACATGTGTGGCTCGGGGGAATGGCGGCGGATACGGGGGGGTACACACCTTTAGCTTGTTCCCGTCGGGCAGGACAAACTCAGCCATCTTCTTAGGATCCGTCTTGGCCGTCATAAAGTCCTTCTCCTCCTTGCGCGGGTCCAGCGCAATGTAGCTCGTCGCCTCCTTGATGTGGCGCACCACCTCCTTTTCGGCGCTCGTATGGAACACATACCCGCTCTTGCGCAGCAGCGTCTGCAGGTACTCCGTCACGTCGCGGCCGGCCACGTCGATCCGCTGGATCGAGTTGGTAATGGCGAAGCCCTCGTACACCGGCACGGCATGGCTCACACCGTCGCCCGCGTCCAGCACGATGCCCGTCGTCCGCCCGCTCGCGTACAGCGACAGCACCGCCTGGATCGACGTGTACAGCGCCGGCACGTTGAACGTCTCAAACAGGATCTGGGCCGCCGTGTCGCGATTGCTCCGCGGGTTCAGCGGCGGCTCCGTCAGCAGCACCGGGTGCTCCTCGCTAAGCACCTTCAGCCCTTCGTCGTAGATGTATGCCCAGATCTTCTCCATGTCGTCCCAGTCGGTGACAATGCCGTGCTCCAGCGGGTAGTTGATCTTGAGCAGGCCGCGCAGGTCCGTCGACGCCTTGGGACCCACGAACCAGTCGCCCTCGAGCGCGCCCGCCAGCACCCGCAGATGTTTCGGCCGCCCGACAAACGACGGGAAGAAACACTTGGGTAGGTCCTCGCCCGCAAAGCCCGCCCGGATCGTGCCGGACCCATTGTCGATCACGATCGGGTTGTTGTGGAGGGTTTCCGCCATGATGGATATGGATGGGGGAAAAAAGGAAGAAAAGAAGGGGAGGTTGCTTGCTATAACAACGGCATGGGCGGAGAGCAGAAGAGAGAGAGAGAGAGGGATGGGTCGGTGTAGGTAGGTAGTTCAAAGGAAAACCTGTCGTCACTGGTTGGCCTGTCTCCCGCCTCTGAGCAAGCTCCGACCGTTGAGAATCACAAGAGGAGAGCAAAAGAGGGGGGGGCTATCGAATCAGGGGGTCGTCTGGTGTTCGTCGGATGGGTTGCCTGCCAGCCTCAACGGCCACAGTGCTTGTTTTCGTGTTGGTCGTCAGGGAGGCACGCAGAACACGCTTCGGCCCAAATGCACAGGATTCGTCCGGGGAGCTTGTCGCCGGGTCTGTTCGTCCAAAAGCCGTTCCGCCGGGGTGATATGCTGCTCGTCGTCAACGGGAAAAGGGGAGCTTCACCGTCGTTTTTCGTTCTGAAGTCCAGGACACGGACGCGCCAAAGCAGAGACGTGCCTTTACTAGGTCTTTTGCGGACTAGTGTCATTTCCAATTGTATAGCGCACGGACCACCCGTTAACCGCTGTGGCGAAGGCCTGTGGCTTGCCTTCTGGCACGATGCATCAGGCCATGAGGGTTGGCGATGGTGTAGGGCAGGAGGCACACAGGGCTGGCTCTTTGACTGCTAGATGTAGCGAGCCTGTATCTCTCGGAGAATATGAGTGCAGTCGTGTGCATTATTAGTCATCGGCTAGCACACCCTCCTTGCCTCCCCGTCCTTCCTAGCCGTTGATCGGGCAATCTAGATCTCGGACCTATATCGTGGCCGTGGACGCGCTTTTGTGCGATGCCGATGCTATTTTTAATTCCCATGCTGGTGTGGACAAAGTATGGTTTGAAACGGTGAAAATTGCCTTGCCGATGAGGCCGTAGTTGGGGAACTAAAAGAAGACCAGTTTCGTGGACGCGGTCCGTGAGCTGGCGACATGCTACGTACGTGTCCCGGGGTCATGCCAGACGGATCGCAGGACGGCACATCGACAGATCTGCCAGATTGACCGTATGTTCTTAATTTGGCAGTTTCTGGTACTTGGGAAGGATTTCCCGTTATCTATGATCATTGTGCATACCCCATGGTTACATGTTTCTTTATTGTTTTCACGCTCCGTTATAGATGCAACTGTCGTGATTTTGAACGTTTTCGATTTGTGTCCCACTGAAAAGGGACAGAAAAATATGTACAAAGAAATAACCAGGTTCTAAAGCTGCGGCATGGGTATCCTTTTCGAGGATTTTGAATGTGTGTGTGACAATCTGCCGCAGAAAACGCCTTTGATCCAACTCATACTGGCAGGAATATCTCCCTCGCAAAATCTAACATCATGAGGGGAAAAAAAAAAGAAAGCAAGAACGCCGAAAATATGTACAAGTGCTGATGTCGATTAAATAAAGTGAGAAATTGAGAAATTGACGCTCATTCAGTTGCTGCGTATAAGCCCTTTAGTGAACACGGCCGTCGATGCCCTTGTAAGCCAGGTATGGCCAGCCCAGAAGCAGGAAGATGGTCGGGAAGTAGCTGTAAACGAGTACAAGTCAGCAGCCGCGTCAATGTGGTGCAGGAGGTGAGGGTGGTGAGACAGGCTCAATTGAACCAGGAAATGGAGGAACGTACATAACAGCGCTCTTGCCGCTGCGCTTGAGCATAGCAGAGTAGTCAGGAGACTGGGCCGAAGAGGTGGTCGGCAGCCGCTGGAAGGCATGGGGCTCAAAAGACCGGGCAAAGTTGCGCATCGACCGCATGGCGGAGAATTGACGGCGACCAGCGACACGGACGGCAGCGGTCTGCATGGCACGAGCAGCAATGGGAGACATTGTGACGGATGGTTGGGAGAAGAAGTAATAGAGGGAGAGATGTCTGGAGGACACAAGAGATATGTTGTGCTCGGAGAGATGAGTGAGTGATTGGCTAAAGAGGATGGAAATCTGAAGATGATGATGCAGTACAACAAGAGCGAGAACAGGAGACGGGAGGACAAGAGCCCCTTTATAAGGACATGAAAATGGGAAGGGGGCGTGAGGGGGGTGTGGCAGCGAATGGCCGGCTGTCTTGATCTGACAAGTGTTCCTGCTTGGTCCAATTACTCGTACGTGGAGAGGAGCCGCTTGGCCCCGAAGGGGCGTGTGTGTGTCTCTCACATCGCATCACACAGCATAGACACACGTTCCGGGGGGGGGCTGCTAGCCTCGCCGCCGCTGGTCCAGGTCCCGTCAGAATGGGCAGATCCCGCACCCATGGGCCAGGTCCGGCTTTTTGTCGTCCACCCAACAAGGTAATGAGTAAATCAGCTAATGATAGCAAACGGGACCCATTGACTGCCACGGCATAGCTAATAAGATTGGTGTGCCCAAGCAGTGCGGCTCAGCAAAGCTTTGTCCAGAATACGTCATGGGCAGGGTCGGGAGGCTTCTACGCTGTACGGGGGAGGGCCCTGAAAGAACGGCGAACAGTGAGCAAGCAAACAACGGACGAAAACGAACAAAGAAACAAACACGAAAACAGGGAGGCGGCCGGGTGGCCATCATGCCATTTTGCAGCCAAAACGTGAGATATTGACGAAAAAGAGGGGGGGGGTGACAAGAAAAACGCAAGGGCTCCAGGCAAAAAGACGCTGCGAATGACAAAAAGTATGGGATCCGCGTTCGCTAGCGAGCAGAGCCCGAAAGGGGATATGATGGGCAAGGGGGGGGGAAGAGACAGGCAACGGAGAGCGCGCGCTGGAACGGTCGGTCTGGCTCGCAGGCACCGCAGGTCAAACTGGCCTCTCTGCCCTGCGAAAAAAAAAAAAAAAATTTGAACCACCGCAAAAAGTCGGAGGGCCTTTTGCGCTTCAGCGGTTGTTGGCTGTCAGGTGGGATGATCCGGGGTGGCTTTGGGCGGGCTGTGGTTCCACCTCCCGCCCGAGATGGCATGATCCACGAGTAAGGTGGCCGGCTTTTTTTGATTTCTTTGCTTTTTTGGGCCCCTACGTGCCTATTTTGGGGAAGCCCATCACCACTTGTCGGGCACGACCGTCCAGTCTAGTTGGCTGGAATGATAAGGCGACCCCTCTAATTTGCCACTTGCGATTGGCCAGCCGGCCACCGAACCGTCCCCGCAATCCACACAGCCGTCAGCGACCTTAAAGCAGTCACGTGCAGCATACATAGTACGGTGTACGTCAATGGGAAGGAGCATGAATCAGGAGGGCAGGCAAGCGAAATGTCACCTTGGCTCAGATGGATTTCTTCTCCATTTGTCCTTTGCATTTCCATCCGTCCCGGAGGATTTTCCCGCGCGTTTTGTCGCTTGATTGCTGTGGGTGGCTTCACCATGGCCTGCACGATGACTTCATCCTGGCAGCCTGGACTCAGAGTGCTCGTACAAGAGCTTTCGGCCAATCAGCGCGCATGTTCACTTCGTTGACAGCCACGGCAAGGCTGCTCTCACTCGACGAGGCTAGCTTGCTTGTTCTTTCTAGGCTCTCGCAGGCTTGGTCAGAAAACGTCGATACCATTCATCCTCGCCGGCAAGTGTCTTGACAGGGGACAAGCAGGGCTCAGCAAGATGTTTTTGGCCCCCAATCCGGGCTGGATGCCTGCATTTCTGATTCGCTCTTTTGCTGGTCTTCCGCAGCAGCCAATCCAGTTCAATGTCGACAGGCAGCCATTAGCGACCTGCATATACCCCTCAACTCGTTGACTACCAACCCTCTCACAAGACCATCACCCCAAATCGCTTTGAAGGGACGATGCGGCTCATACACTCGACCACTTATGCTCTCAATGAGTTCCCTAATAAAGACTACCCCCAGACACCAGAATATGCAATACTTTCGCATACATGGGGGGACGGTGAAGTCTCCTTGGAAGACTTCCTATCTATCACGAAGAAAACATCCTTCTTGTCTGAAAACAACCCCGCCGGGTTTCTCAAAATCATGTTCTGCTGCAGACAAGCAGCTTCTGAGGGGATCGATTATGTCTGGGTAGACACTTGCTGTATCGACAAGACGAACCTGGCCGAGCTGACCGAAGCCATAAACTCGATGTTCCGGTGGTATTGGGAAGCCAAAGTATGCTACGCTTTTCTTTCCGATGTCGACAGTGCAGAGAATCCGGACGCCGCGGATTCTAAATTCAGAAAGAGTCGATGGTTTACCAGGGGTTGGACTCTTCAGGAACTCGTTGCCCCCGAGAAAGTGGTTTTCTACTCTGCACAATGGTCCAGAATAGGGGCGAAACAATCCAAGCTGGATTTTGTTGTGTCTCAAGTTACCGGGATAGCCGTTGACTGCCTGGCAAGTCGACGGCCACGGGCACTGGCAACTGCACAAATTATGTCCTGGGCCGCACGGAGAGAGACAACAAAAATCGAAGACCAAGCTTACTGTCTTATGGGGTTGTTTGGCGTCAACATGCCGCTCATTTATGGCGAAGGGGAGCGGGCATTTCTTCGGCTCCAGCAAGAAATCATCAAAGGTTCGAATGATGAATCCATCTTCGCCTGGACGGGGGACGGCAAAGCCAGTGGCCTCCTCGCGACATCCCCCAGGCAATTTGAGTTTAGCGGCAACGTTCGCATACCGGACAACCCAGGTCTCATTCACGTCAGCAACTTCTCTTTGACTAATCGGGGGGTACAAATTTCTCTACCGCTCATCCAAAGCCCAGTGAAGGACGTCTATGTTGCCATGCTTTGGTGTCGGCAACGATTCAGGGCAAGCTTTACGTCTGCTGCTTGTTGTGCCGTTTTTTTGAGCAGGATTCCTTTCACTGACAACGGGTTTGTCCGCATCCACACCCACGAGCTGGCTCAGTGTCCCATTCGCCTGTCCCGTACCAACTACGATTATGTCCGGAGACTGGACATCTATGTGGCGGAGCCAAGTCCGTCATTGCTGATAAAGTCCCCACTAGAGCCGTACTGGGACACAGTTTCATTCAAAATGAAGAACCGCCCGCTTGGAAGGCCGCACATTGAACACCCCAGTCCAAGCATATTTCGCTGGGACGTGCAGAGTGGTTCCGACATCAAAATAACACTCACCAAGGGTGCCGCCGGTGCTGTTCTCCTATTCAAGAACTCGCAAGGACAGCGGCTCGTAGCCAGCTTTGGGACGTGGGAAAAGGAAATCACAGGCGCCATCGACATTGACTTTGAAACCGACGATATGCAAGAAATTGCACACGAGTATCTGTTTGGTGCCAAGTCGCAAAAGATTCGCAAAGAGGTATACTCCATGTTTCCCTCAACGACTCTTCCAAACGGCGAAGTCGCCGAGATGCGAATAATCAACTGTACTGATGCCAAGGATGGCTACATCCTTGTTGATATATTCACACCGAAAGACGAAGATTTCAAATTTGTTCGGGCGGCGCCTCTATATTACCCGGGCTGGTGGGAACGGTACCAAGAATCTGGAGATGCCAACCGCTCGTTCGTAACCGAGCTTTAATAAACGTCTGGAACAAGCACAAAAAGAGCCTATATATACAGATCAAAGTTTTCGTATTTTTTATATCTTGTCCTCCGTGGTATCTGGCTTTGAACCCAACCCTAAGAAATCCCAGCAGACTGCAGAAAGAGAGATTAGCCGGGGCCGGAAGAGTGCCGAGCAAACCAAGAAAGAAATGGTGGGGGGAGAGAAAGCCACTCACTTTTGAAGCCAAGGTCATCCTGGAAAAATCTCTGGACGGTCTCGGCACCAGTCTGAACAGCTTCATCGCCGTTCATGTATGCCACCGAGTTGTGGCCCAGGGCAATGGCAATCATGGGCGGCACCGGCTCCAGCTTCTGGAAGGCGGGCGTGGTGCCAAACAGCTCCTTCTGCATGAGCTGGTGGATGTTAAAGGCCGCGTTGTGGCCCCGGTACATGGCGCCTCCGCAGCGCTTGATCCCGGACCAGGAGCACACGTCGCCGGCGCCGAGGGCACTCTCGTGGTTCGGCACCGTCTCGGGGAAGAAGAGCGTCGGCTGGATCTTGATCAGGCCTTCCTCGTCGAGGGCCTCCTTGGGCAGGAACGCCGTGGAGGGCACGCTCTTGGAAATAGCCATGACAACCACATTGGTCTTGAGGGTGTGGCCATTGGTGAAGACGACTTCCTCGGTGGAGTCATCAATGCGCTTGGTCTCTTGCAGGCGGTGCTCCAGCAGCACCTCGATGCCCTGCTCTTTCATGACCTCAAGCGTCTTGATGCCCACGCAGTCGTCCAGCTTCTCGGACGACAGCAGCTTCGACCGCGAGTGCGCCAGCGTGACCTTGATATGGGGTTGGGCCATCTTCAGCTCGCAAGCCATCTCGATGCCGACAGCGCCTGGAAAAGGAATGTTAGTGCTGGCTGGGGGAGCTTCGGACAGCCTGAGCGTCTGCTCTGCTCTGCTCTGCGCATGGCTTACCTCCACCAACCACGAGCACGCCGTCCTTGGCGTGGGACACCTTTTCGACGTGCGCGGCCGCCTCTTTCAGGTAATCCTCTTTGTCTTTCGACTGCGGCACAACGGGAAACACACGGCGCAGACCTGTGGCCACGACCACAAAGTCGTAGTCTAGCTGGACCTCGCCGGCGCCGTGCGCCTGTTCGATGATCGCCGTCTTGGCAGCCAGGTCGACCTTGGTGGCACTGCCCTGGAGGAAGTGGACGTTGGGAGCGGCGGCAATGGCCGGCACCTCTTTGTACGGGACCCAGACGGTCTTGGCGTAGTCGTTGGACGCGAACACCAACGGCGAGCCGATGAGATGGACTACCAAATGTTATTCGGATGCTGGTGGAGCAAAAAAAGGCACGCGAGAAACAGGGGTTGGATACGACCCGGGAGAAGGAGACATACGAAAACCATCACGCTCGTCCACAACGGTCACCTCAACGGGGATGGGTGGGCTTGTGTTTGTGGCCAACTCATAGCGGGCACCGCCCCGGGACGGCTTGCCGCTGCAGAGATCCGTCAGGTTGAGTGCGGCGGCCATGCCGGCGTAGGCGCCGCCGAGGACGAGGACCTTGTAGGGCGAGGAGGCATCGTTGGTCCGCACGGTGGAGCTCATTGTGGAAGTACTAGAGAAAGGGGAAGAGAAAGAGGAGGGGGAAGAAGGATAAGAAGAAGCAAGAGCAGTTGAGGCTGACAAGGGTGCAATCTGATGAGATGGAGAAGAGCGATTGCTGGGGGAGCGTGTAGGGGTATTTGTCGAAAACGAAACAACACCAGAAAGAGAACAATGGGAATGAAGCGAACGACTGGCACCCGCAGACAAGGGGGGGGAAGAATACGTGAAAGACAAACTGCTGTGTCTGGGCCTAGGGGACGTGGACAGGAGACGCACTGGCTTTAATACCAGCAGCAGCCGACGAGGACGAGAACGGGGACGTGGACGCGGAGCTGCTAGACACGGAGCGCACATGCATGGTGAGCATGCCCTCCTGCATCCACTACTCACGGCCCTGTTGGCGGACCCCACCGCCATGATAGCTTGGCGGAAGAAGGTGGTAGCGGCCGTCCTCGAAGCAGCAGTCGTAGCAGCAGCAGTCGTAGCATACAAGGCAGCAGTGGCGGCAGTGGTTCCGGCAAACACAGCAGCGCCAGAAAGGGCTGGGATCCGCGTGGAAGACGTACCTGACGACGGGCGAGCCAGACGAGGTCCCGAGGCGGCGACGGAGAACAGCGCACGCTTGCCGATACCGGCTGGCGCAGAGACGGACATGTACGAAAGCATTTGGCTGTGCCGAAAAGGAAGAAGAAACGGCTTCCGGCAAAAAACGGGGTCCCTTCTTGATTGCTTCTTTGTCAACAAGTTTTGCCAGTCGGCTATCCGCTGGTGTTATATACAAATGCAGACATATTCTGATGTCAGGCGCCCCTCCCCCCGTCTTTCTGCATGGTCCCCAAGACCTTGGGCTGTCCGTGTAAGAGAGGCTGAACGAGCCGTGTATGTCCCTTACGGCCTAGCTCCGTGGGCCGCGGACGGAAAGAAGAAAAACCCCCATCCTCGGGGTTAGTGTCAGGTAAGAGAAACAGACGCACATGGCAGCTTGGACGCCTGCCGAGACGTGTGTGTTTGCCCCGGCCAAAAAGAAAGAGAAAAAGTCGGTTGGGCAGATTCGCACCTGGAGAGACAGAGACGACGAGCGAGCCGAGAACGTGCGTCCTCCGAGGAGCCGGTGCTCGGGACCCAAGGATCTGCCTGGACAAGGGTCGGTCGGACTACAACATGGCTCCTGCACCAAACACGTCTTGATTTTCGATCTGATAAAGATACCGCTAGTTTGGATGATAGCTTACATCCAGGATCTGATAGCTAAACCCGGGGCAAGAGGGGGGCATGGGGAGGGGATGCACGAATGTGTGCTCTCGAGTCAGGTGTAACTACCAATGGAAGCAAGCTTTCCACGGCTTGATGATTGGCAACTCCGTGGATGACGGGAGACTCGTGACTCCGAGGCAGAAGGATGGGGAATTGTGGAATCGGTCCGTGGACAAGACGGAGAATGCGGTTGTGGGATGGGAAAACGAGAAATTGACACCTTGGGGTGAAACACTGGGCATCTGACTTGGGATACTCCTCCCTGCCAAATCCGATTATGCTATCGTCCCTTCCATGGGAATGAGGGTCTTCCAATGTCGACACTTGTCCGGTCTGGCATTCACCTCCCAGGAGCTTAGAGCGAGTAGCTTCCCATCTGGGTCAATGACTGCCAACACTTGCAGACCGAAGAGTTTGCAATTTCCCATGCAAGGCCAAGAGCATCTACGCAGTTTCCAATGACAAAGAGTTTGACATTGGCCAAGCCTCCCAGACCTCGGTGCGGTCAACATCCGACTAGTGCCACTTTCCTTTCATTTCTTGTTTGTTTGTGTGTGTGTGTGTGTGTGTGTGTGTGTGTGCCTTACATGGATCGTAGACCGCTGGTCTTCGCATGCCCTATGTTGATACGAGTAGTATGGTGCGGGGCATTTTGTGCAGTCTCCAGGCAGCCCCCCAGGGCCATTCACGCGGTCTGGTTGCGCTGCATCTGGGCTGAAAAGCTTGCAGGTGAGGCTGGATGGCCGGGAACGAGGCCGGGTGTCTAGTGCGATATCGTGCAGAGCCAGCAGCATATCTGGAAGCGAGGCGGGAGAACAACCAGTTCACAAAGTCCACTGCCCATTCAGCCTCGAGTCTGCTTGTGGGTTACTAATATCGTTCTAATGTTTTGCCTGCCAAAACGACTAATGAAGGCTCTGCTCACGTGCCCCAAATGGAAAGCACAGACGGGGACTTGAGAATGAACGTAAGATAATACGACAACACTGGGAACGTTCTGTGAGAGCTGCATTACGAGTTCGCCTGGCGACGGCGTGGCACCGTTCCTCTAGAAACCGTCCAGAAACCGCCCCTGGGAACCACCTGTGGCCCACTGGCCGAATGCATATTAATCGGCGAGCAGACTGGAGCATACGACAGATCCGATCGACCCCATCCTCGGCAGATGCAGCAGCATGGATGAGGGTCCGGAACGAGGGAGTCCCGCATGACGACACACGGCTGGGAGCATTAGGAGCATTGGCAGCGCTGTGCTGCAACGGCTGTGCTGCGAGCGTCGTCAGTCGCGGTCGTGGCGACAGGCAGAACATCAATGTAAGCTACGGTGTATCTTATCTTATCCCACGAGCAACTCTACTCACACTATGTGATAATATGTAGAGCACTCGAATAGGTTGTATTCTACGCGTATCGTACTCGTACTCTCGTACTGACGGTGGGCATGCCTTGGACGGGCCTCCCTAGTCCAGTCTTATGGGCAAGTTGGTTGAGTTGTGAACTACATAGTAGTACTCGTAAGATACAGCGGGCAGTGCGTGGAACGCTGCCAGGCACCAGTGACCTCCCTTGCTGGCGGCGGGTTCGTCGGCCTGTGCTATATATACATAGCATCTAAGCCACTGGGTGTGCCCGTGGCCCCCCCCCAACGTCTGTCGTCCGAGCCGCGAGTGACATAATCTGCCCTACCTGAAAAAACAAAGAAAAACAAAGATTGACGCCAAGCCGCATTCGTCACGCGCAGGGGTTGCGGCCTGCTCCCACCAAGACCGTCCCAGGGTCTGTCAGAGACAAAGCTCCTTTGCTATTTCGCTTTGCCACGGCTGAGGCGTTGCTTCTTGGCCCATGTCCTGCTCGCGTGGTGGCGACTGACGACGCATTTCCCGCAGCTGATCGCCAACCCAATCCGCATTAGACTACTCCAATCAAAAGTAACTAGTAGGAGACCCTGACTGGCCGCCGGCCCTGAAGAGGAATACGTAATGCACCGCCGACGTCGTCGGGTCGTTGATCCAAACCCACGATGGCCAAGTCAAGATAGGCCTGCCTGCATGCTGCTGCTGTGCTGTTGCTGTGCTGGTGCTATGGTGCTGCAGACTGGCGGGCCACAGTGCGGCTGTATGCGACCAGGCGGACATGCGGCCATGATGAGGGGCGACGTCACGACTGGGCTCTTTTTGCTGCGCCTACCAGCCCCCCCTGCCCTGAAACACGAACATTTTCTTTGGCCGGGGCGTTTTCCTCTCTACCTGGCCCCACTCGTGGAGCGTTCCTTCCCACTCTGCGATGCAACGGTTCGGCCTTGGATAATAAAGATTCGCGTACTAGCTCTTCTGCTGCGAAGCCAGGGCAACAGCGTCCCTCCGTCGCGCCTGCCCGCAAATAGGCCCATTCTGTCCGCAAAGCTGTGCGCCAGCAGCTCCTTCCCTCTCTGACGAGGCTGCCTCTTTCCTCTTTCTTTGCCCCCCCCCCCCTCGGAGTTCCTAACTCTTTCCCTATTTCCTTCTCACCATGCTCTCTCTTCTTTCGTTCCTCTTCACACATCTTCCACTCTTTCCCACCTCCATTGCAATCCTCTAGTTTCTCGTGCCTCTTTTTCTTCAGACCATCTTCTGCCGCCCATGCGCCCCCTGCAGCACCACTAGACCCCTGTCTGCCGTCCGTCCACTGGCCTTCCGTCATCTGCAACGACAGCCATAAGCGTGAAACGGTGCCCTGGAACCCTGGCCGCGAATGATCATTGCTCCTCACTTAATCTTTGCCAAGACGGGGAAAGCTACCAGCATCAAACGCATAACCGCTCTCTCGTCTCGTCTCCTCCCCCTTTTTTTCCCCTTCCCTTCGCATCCTCCCTCTCCGTCCGCCGCTCCTGCCGCCATCCTGCGAACAGAACGGCAACCCGAGTGACAAGAAGCGATCAGCAGCGGCATCAACCCAATCAGCCAAAACACACAACACTCGCACAGCCGAAGCAAGGAATAGGGGCACAAACACAAGGCCGGCCACCCAACGGAAGCCCTCACGCCAAGCCAGACCGAGCGGTCATCCAAAGACATCCCTACTCGAAACGCCATTCCTGCCGGTGGTTGGCTCTCTTTTTCATGTGCCACAGGTCCTCTCCAGCGATCCGCCAGCCATAGTTTGTTGTGGTTAGACAAGCACCAGATCGCAATCTTCGCTTCTCCTCCCTACTCCACAATCACTGCACACCTTCTTCGCAGCCTTCGATCACCTCCGCAAACGTCGTTGGCATCGTCTCCTGCGGCGACCTCCCTCCCTCCCTCTCCTGCGTTCGCCCCCTTTTCTCTCATACACACCCTGGCCCGACCGCAATCATGGCATACAATCGAATACCCGGTACGTGTACTCCCGAAGCTTCACGCCTGCGCGAAGCAGCATCCATTCTCTGTCGCATCTGCTCTCTCCCTCTCGTCAAACTCTCTCTTGCGATTCTTCTTCCCTTACCCTCTCCTGCTTCCCTCCCCGTCGCTCTCTCTCTGGCTGGATACCCGTCCGCGAGCTGTGTTCGCACAAGGCCAAGCGCACTGCCTTGGCTTCGGATAAAGTGAAGGCTGAACTCACCTTGACCCCCTGCGCCGGTCGCACGTCCGTCTCTGGTGTCCTTCCGCTTCTCCTTTCGGTCATTTTGGTCGACCTCCCGCCCTGCAGCTTCACTCTCATTCCTCTCCTTGTTCTCCTACTCTTTTATAGAGACTTCACCACCAGAACAGCGTACTCATGCACTCCTCACTCGCTCCAGATAACGGCTACTATGAGCCACCACCGATGGCCCATCGAACGCCTTCGCCCGGCAACCCTCTCCAGCATGGATACCAGCTCGACGACCATCCACAGAGTCGGTCACCAGTCGGCGGCCCGACCCAGCTCGACATCCACGGCATGCAAATGGACCGGTACAGCCCGGCCGATACGTTGCAGATGCAAATGGCTGTAAGTTTGTGTTGTTTCCCTGCTTCATTTTCTTTGCGTTTTCTTCTCTGCCTAGGGCTCCGCGCAATGCGCCTAGCCCTGCCCTCTTCTGGAATGCCAGCTAACCGTTCTGCCAGCACTCTGTCGACAACCTAGGCTCGACAATCTACGATCCTCACCCGCACGGGAGTGACTACAGCGTCAACCCCGAACAACACCACGATGCATACTACAACCAGCCATACGAGCCTGCTCAGCATGACGGTCAAGGTGGCTATGACCTAGGCTACGATGATGGCAGGCAAGGCTACGACAACGATGGCAGGCCACTGCTGCATCGTGAAGGGTCGTACGGTGGCCACCCTGGCTACCAGGACGAGCCCGTACACCCAGCCGATCAGCCGATGCAAGATCCGCAGATGCCACAGCAACAGGCTGGTGGTGGCCTCAAGCGCTGGAAGACTGTCAAGCAAGTTCTCTTATACCGGGGCAATTTGGTGCTCGACTGTCCCGTCCCCCCAACTCTCCTGAACCAGGTGCCCCACGGCGAGCGCGACGAGTTCACCCACATGCGCTACACTGCGGCCACCTGCGACCCGTCCAACTTCTACGATGAGAACTTCACCCTCCGCCAGAAGCTGTTCAGCAAGCCGCGGCATACGGAGCTTTTTATTGTCATCACCATGTATAATGAGGACGAGATCCTGTTCGCTCGCACCATGATTGGTGTTTTGAAAAACATCGAATATATGTGCAAGCGAAACGAGAGCAAGACTTGGGGCAAGGACGCCTGGAAGAAGATTGTCGTGTGCGTCGTCAGCGACGGTCGTGCTAAGATCAACCCGCGCACAAGGGCTCTTCTCGCTGGTATGGGCGCCTACCAAGAAGGCATTGCCAAGCAACAGGTGAACGGCAAGGATGTCACTGCTCACATTTACGAATACACCACCCAGATCGGCATGAAGATCAAGAACGACGTCGTGCAGCTGATCCCAAAGCAGCAACCCGTCCAGATGCTCTTCTGCCTGAAGGAGAAGAACCAGAAGAAGATCAACTCCCACCGCTGGTTCTTCCAGGCTTTCGGTCGGGTCCTGGATCCGAATATTTGCGTTCTCATCGACGCCGGCACGCGTCCTGGTGGAAACTCTATCTACCATTTGTGGAAGGCTTTTGATCTGGAGCCCATGTGTGGCGGCGCGTGTGGTGAAATCAAGGCTATGCTGGGCCCGGGTGGCAAGAATCTCATCAATCCTCTTGTGGCCGCTCAGAACTTCGAGTACAAGATGAGCAACATCCTCGATAAGCCACTCGAGTCTGCCTTTGGATTCATCTCTGTGCTTCCCGGTGCCTTCTCTGCGTACCGGTACATCGCCCTGCAGAACGACAAGAACGGCCAGGGCCCACTGGAGAAATACTTTGCTGGTGAAAAGCTTCACGGTGGTGATGCAGGTATTTTCACTGCCAACATGTATCTGGCCGAGGATCGTATTCTGTGCTTTGAGCTCGTCACCAAGCGAAACTGCCACTGGATCCTGCAATATGTCAAGTCCGCCACAGGTGAAACCGATGTTCCTGACAGTATCTCGGAGCTGATTCTGCAGCGCCGCCGTTGGCTGAACGGTTCCTTCTTTGCTGCCATTTACGCCATTGCCCATTTCTACGAATTCTTCCGGTCTGACCACTCGATCTTGCGCAAGCTGATGTTTTTCATTGAGTTCACCTTCAATACGATCAATATGGTCTTTGCCTGGTTTGCCATTGGCAACTTCTTCCTGGTTTTCAAAATTCTCACATCAAGTCTCTCGGCTTCCGATTTACTCGGCAACGTGGGCAAGATCTTGGGTGTTGTTTTTGAGTGGCTGTACGGCGTCTCCTTGATCATCTGCTTCACCCTGTCTATGGGCAACCGTCCTTCAGGGTCTGGACCCTACTATCTGGCCATGTCTGTTTTCTGGGCTGCGATCTATGTGTTAGTTTCATCCCCCCATCCACGCCACTTTGCTGTTTTGTGCTAGCTAACATGACACTTCTAGGTATCTCATGTTTGCTGCCGTCTTCATCTCCGTTAAGGCTGTTCAGTCGGATATCGCCGACGGGTTTACTGTGTCGATGCTGTTCCAAAACACGACATTTATTACGCTGATTTTGTCTGTGATGTCAACGTACGGCATCTGGCTCGTTGCTTCGATCCTGATGTTCGATCCATGGCACATGTTCACGTCCCTGATTCAATACCTATTGCTGACCCCCACGTTCACCAATATTCTGAACGTGTACGCCTTCTGTAACACACACGATATCTCCTGGGGCACCAAGGGTGACGACAAGGCGGAGAAGCTGCCCTCCGTCAGCACCAAGGACGGACAGGGCAAGACAGACTTGCCAGATGAAGGCGATTTGAATGCTCAATACGATCGGGAGCTGAAAGTCTTCGCACAGAAGCCAGTCAAGGTCAAGACGGCGCCTACCCCATCCCAGCTGGACGAGAAGCAACAAGACTACTACCGTGGTGTGCGAACCGTGGTGGTGGTGGTTTGGATCATCACCAACTTCGCGCTGGCTGCTCTCGTATTGAGCACAGCTGGCCTTGAGAAGCTCACGTCGGACAGCACAACCACAACAACGACGAGAGACACGACAACAACCGACACAACAACAGCCGACACGGAACGCGCGAACATCTACATGGCTGCCATCTTGTACAGTGTGGCTGGCCTGTCAGCGTTCAAGTTTATTGGGGCTTGTTGGTTCCTCATTGTGCGCATGTTCCGTGGAGTATAAGACCGGAGAGCGTGGTGTTTTCGTTCTGTTTTCGTGTTTTGTCATACTGCATTCTCTTTTCTGGGGTTCTCGTTCCACCAGCCATTTCCCCTTCCACCTTTATTTTTTTTGGTTCGTTCTTCCTTTCCCGCGTTTGCTTGCCTCTTTAAGTTATTTTTTTTTTTCTGTCATCTTGTCACCATAATACCCGCAATTCAGAAAGGAGAACCTAGATGGCTCTTTGGTATTTTTTTGTTTATCTACGTTATGTTATGAGACCACGTATGAAATGTGAGACTTAAAATGTGAGCTGTAGAACCGGACGGATTGTGTCTACGCCTATGCCTTGCATTGATGATAGAGTCATGAATGAAAGAAATCGTTTGGAGCTACTTATCACAATATAATGGGAAGCCAATGTGAGTAAGATGGTTTGACGTCGTAGTTGAACATAACATGCGTGTAAGACGCAGTTCTCACTGCGTTCAAGCTACCTCAGTACTTTGTACAGCGTAGTATTTTTAGCTCTCGGCCAGGGTGGACTGGAGGGGCAGAAAGAAGTCGGCGTAGTCAGCAGGGACCTATCCCCAGGCACGCTGTGGCGTGTGCTTGCTGGCCTTCCCTCGGTTTGGTTTCTCCCTCTTTTTGCTTCACTCTTCTCCTTCACAACACAACCGCTTCCAACCACTCATCGTCATCCAGATGCGCGCGCGCATTTGTCGCCCATCCATCTTTTCCCATCAACAAAGGAATACGCATTAATCTAAATAACTCGGAAGTGAGAGAGGGGTCGTAGCTCATTTCTCTCTGCACTCTCTGACGTGTTGTTCTTTTTCGCACTTTTTTTGGCCTGTTGGTCACTTTGTCTCACCTCCTACTCCCCTTTCTTTGCGCCCTTATTCGCGCCTTCCTTGCCCACCGCACACGTCCTGCCTGATTGCAAATTAGGAAGGAGAGACCAATAAGAAAGAAATCGAGGACAGAAGGCGTCATATCGCGTTTGTTTCTCACTCGCTCTTTCTTTTCTCTCGTCTGCTTCACAATTATTTCGCCCCAACTATTTCAGGCTCTTTGTGGCTTTCGCGCCCAGACGCACTGCCCAAACCCCCATCCAACGATCCGGCTGCCAGCCACCTACTCCTAAAACACGGTATCTTACAGGCCAACCGCGACGGCCACCATTTCTCGGATTTGCTGGTCTCTGCCTAGCGTCGACCAGAGCCAACCAACCACTACCCTTTCCCTCATACTACCCCATTTTTTCTCTTCATTCTTTTCTTACCTACCTGCCGCCCATTTCTTTCCCTGTGCTTCCCCTGTCCTTTATTTCTCCCTTTTCCAGCCACGACTCTGTTGTCGCAATTCCATCTCCTGTCACACTTCTTCTCTTTTCTTCTCCTCGCCATCACCTCCCAACGATGCTGTAACGCATAGACCGGCCTATTTTCTTTGAATGAGCAGGGGTGGCAGGATTTGTGAGGCGACATTTTGCGGCCGTATGTAGCAACAGGACAAAGGAGAAAAAAAAAAGAGACACTGGGAGGAGGAGGAGACAGGTCCCAGATCACTCGCGTCCGACACGCCAGAAGAAAGAACAGCAGTGCCTGCGGTCGGCCAGGCAAAAGTCCGCTGCCACACACACTCTCAGTTTCCTCGAAACTAAAAAAAAGGTATGCAACATTTCCCCGCCCATCCTACGCAGTACCATCTCACCTGCCCCTGATCCTCGAAGCCCTTCTGCTTGTCCTTTTTTTTTTTCTTTCTCTTTTTTCGCCCACGCCCATTTTCCTGTCGGGACAGTGTGCATTGGTCCAGCCAGGACAACTGCCACCCACCCACAGGCGTTGTCACCACACCATGAATCGTGCCATTGCGCTTTTCCCGTTATCCATCCAGGCCCTCTTCCGTTCTTCTTCATCCTCTGTATATTCTACTTGCCTGAAACTGGCCGCAGCCATAACAATTGCGCTCCAGTGGTAAGCTTGCAGAAGCAACTCGAGCCGGAGGCTTGAACGAGGGAGGCGAAAAAGAAAAAAAAACAAGACCGTATGGCAGCCAAGGGAGAAGAGATCACTCCCAAATGACAGGCAAGCAAATTTGGTTAAATGCCAGAAGAAAGAGAACAGAAGCAAGCAAGAGCAGCGTTGAATAGAGGGTATTTGACGGCCTTTCTCTGGAGATGCGCTAGACGAGCCCTCTGTCTAGCGCAGACCCGAAGTGTGCTTTCTTGGGTCCATGGTCAAAAACGCACGGAAATGACACAGAGGCAAGACAGAACAAAGTGATGCGTGGAAACCATGGAGATAAAATCCAGCAGGCGAACCACCTCTTCTTACGTCCGCCAAGAGCAAAGATGATGTGGAGGAACAAACAGCCAAGCAAGCAGAGCAAAACAGCGGCAGCAACAAACATGGACACCAGGGCAAAAAAGACTTGGATCGCACTTTAATTTGCACAACCGAGCTGGGAATGGGAGGCGCGTTGATAAGATGGCGGGGGGGATTCTCAGCAAGTGATTGCCTTGTGTCTTCCCTTGTCAAAATCCACAGCCTTCTCGCAGCGCCAACCTTGCAGCGAGGGGGGGGCATCGGAGTCTCAACAAAATCGACCAACTTGTGAAAAAGACTGCTCTCGCCATGCAAAGGCACAAAATCTGGGAGACGGAAATGCGCCAGTTTCGGCAATGCGACAGTCACATCAGATGACTCCAGGAACACCCAAAGAAGCCCCCCAACCATTCATCCCAAAGAAATGGTGGACGCCCACGACGACAAAATGGCAAAACAAAAGACTCGAGTTGATGGTGTGGGTGGCCTGCCAAATGCGGGAAGACGCGCACGCTTGCAACTTGCAGAAGCGCCCGCACGGCAAGCTCGGGTTGGTGGCCGCTCATCCTTGGAAGACCCCGCCAGCCTGGGCTGGGCACATGCAGCTTGAGCTGTGGGCGCTCTTGTCCGATCGGATCTCCTCTGTACCTTTCGTCTGGCTCGTCCATCCTTGGGCCGGGATTTCCCTTCATTTGGCTACCAATTTGGCTCTGGCTGCTTGATTAGCTCATTGAGAGCATTCACTTCTCGCACGAGTTCCTTCTTGCCGATTTGGGCGGGTTGGAGAAAATGCGGCTCTGCTCGGATAATCCCTCACACCATGTGCAGTGGTTGCACTCGCGCGCCTTGCTTCCCCTGTTCTGGGCAGACTTAGGCTCCTCCTGAGTGCAGCCCCTGGCGGACCGCGCTATAAACCGCCCCTGCAACTGCCAAAACACCCCAGCTTGGTTCACAACGCCCACTGTGCTAGTCGCCAATACGCCCTAAAACCAATACACCACAAGTCTCTCACCCAGTTCGCGAACACGGTAGTGTCTGCAAGACATATCAGATCGGCCACTTCCACCCTCGAGCCCTTTATCTTCTTCTGCCGCCGCCGCCGCTGCTGTTGCTGTTGCGGTTGCTGTTTCTGTTGCTGTGTTGCTGTTGCTGTTGACAATTTTGTCCTCTCTAGACTCTTCTCTCGCTACAAATGTCCACTGCCTTTTAGCCCCAGCGGGCGTGTCTTACACCACTAATTCCTCACAACTCTTGCCTATTTTTCACTGAAAATGCACTAAGCCCCATGGTTCCAGCCACTAATGTCTTTTCTCCACAGAACTTCCCTCCTACCGTCTTGCCCCTAACTGGCTTAGTGTAATCAAGCCAGGGTCCAAATTCTTTATCCATGATACCACGTGATCTCGAGACTGTATCACGACCACCAATCTACCAGACCACAACATGGCCCAACAGGGCGCTGGCAATCCCGGCTGGCCCATTCCCTATGATGGCGCCAATGGATTTGGGTTGCCGTCGACTACTGACGACATGAATGGCTTCATCGACATGAACAGCATCCACCCGCAGCAGCTCGACGTTTGGCCGCCGGCCGACGGCCTGAACAACGTCCCAGGTCTCAGCCATGGACTCGACCCGGCACACCAGAGTGCTCAGTTTGGTCTCGACAGCCACCAAGATTGGGCACAGTACCAGCTTCCACAACAAACCAGCCATTCACCTCAGCCGGGGTTTCCCAATTCCCAGGGCAACACGAGTGGTTTTGGACTGTCCGCGCCGACACAGAACTTTGGAACGCAGGCACCCGGATCTGTCGGCGACATGGCTTTTGGAAACCCAGCATATCCAACAGCGAATGATCCTATGGCCCATATGCAGTTTCTGTCTAACCAAATCGGCAATGGCCAGCAGTGGCCCCCCCAGCAGCAGCCGCAACAGGCACAACGGCGCCAGCAAGCACCACAGCAGCATCAACAACATCTCATGATGCACACCTCCGGAGAGATGACGGGAGTCACGTATGCGGCGGCCTCACCCGTGCCGAATGTGCATTCACCTGCTCCAAGGCAAGCATCAACGACACCCGACTCATTCCAGGCTCAGGGCTGGCAAGGGCAAGGAAACCCACCCCACGCTCAGCATTTGATGCCACAGCAGTTGCAGCACATTCAGCAGCAACAAGCGCAACAACCAATATCAGCAGCGATGCGAACCCCGTCGCAGATTCAACTGCAACAACAGCAGCAGCAGCTGCTGTTGCAACAACAGCAAGCCCAGCAATTACACCAGCACCAACAAGGGTCGCCACCTCAGCATCAGGCCGTGGCTATATCACAGCCTCAGCAAGCGGCTCAGTTACAACCGGTGCCACTGGCGCCTCAGGTGCAACAAGCTTCGCCTCCCGCGCCAGTAAAAGCCGCCAAACCAGCCAAAGTTACCAAGCCCAAGACTGCCAAAGTGTCGAAAGCTAAGCAGGTGGCCCAAGCCATGCAGGCTGCCCAGCAAGCCCAGCAGCAACTACAGCAGATGCAAGCAGGACAGCCAGGACATCCAGGACAGCCAGGACAGCCAGGACAGCCAGGACAGCCCATGCCACTACATCAGCAACAACAAATGTTTGCTGCTCAGCAGATGCAGCAACCGCAACAGCCTCCCACAAGCCGACAGCACGATCTGCCGCCGGCGATGCCTTCAAATGGCTGGACACCAAACCAACCTCTGGAATTTCCCGCCGGGCTTCCACTGGAACAGCAGCAACATTTGGTTGCACAGCAGCCAGAGCAACTGCAAAGACAGCAGCAGCAGCATCAGCAACAGCAGCAGCATCAGCAGCAGCAGCAGCAGCAGCATCAGCAACAACAGCAGCAGCAGCAACAACAACAACAGCAGCAGCAGCAACAGCAGCAACAGCAGCAACAGCAGCAACAGCAGCAAATTCGGATGCTTCAACAACGATATCAGCAGCAGCAACAGCAGCCGCAGCAACAGCAGCCGCAGCAACAACCACAATTGCAGCCTGGGCAGCGACCTGTACAGCCGGCTCCAGCAGCCCAGCAATTGCAGCAGATGCGGCAGTTGATTCAACCGCAACAACAGTGGGAACAGCAGCAGCAACAGCATGGTGGATTCGGCAATGGTGCGCAAGCGGCGGGGTCCATACAGCCATCAGCAGCACTATTGGGTACCCAACCGAACCCAGCTTTTGCACAACCGTCCGGAGCCTCGACAACAGCTCTGAGGCCGTCTTCATTCTCTGTTACTCCACAGCCTACCCAGACCTCCCTCACCACGCAAGCCTCCGCGTCGTCTTATCGCCCGAAGCCTCTTAAGGCGGTCTCCAAGAAGGCATCTGCTGCTGATACCATGCCGAAGCCTATCTCACACTTGGTTAGCGCTGCGGACACGTTGGAGAGACAACAACTGTTCCCTGGTGCCTTGTTTTTGGCTCTCGGTAATACCGTTGAGATTGAACCGCCATCGAGCACCGCAGAGCCAGCAATCCAACCCGATCCGCAGAAGCAGCTGGGCAGAAAGCATTTCCCTGGCCGCAAGACCGGCCTTCCGTGCGAGATCATTGCCGAATACGACCGTCTTGTGAGCTCTCAGCCGCCTGAGAAGAAGGAAGCTTTGATCATTGAGTTGCGGAGCAAGCTCAAGGCCTTGGGCAAGAGTACGTCTTTTGTTCACAGTCCAACTGGCATTCGAGACTTTCTATACTAATACCATACTTCTGTAGTTCTGCCGCCAAAGGTGTACAAATTTGTATCTTCGAATGACCAGGCAAAGAAGGCGACCAAGTCAACCACATCTGCAACTGCTATTGATTCTCCCGATAGTGACGAGGAGGAAGAGGAAGAAGTAGGCTCTTGCCATTTCTCGCATAATTCACAAACAAAAATAGAGAAGCTAGCTAACCACCGCTTTGTAACAGGTTCGCAGTGCTACGCGTCCAGAGGATCCCGCAGATGCTGCTGCATGGGATGCCATTGGACATGTCCATGTGGAGAACAATGGTCCGTCAACGATCAAGCGGGCCGTCAAGAATTTTGGCGATTTCGTCAAAGGTATCTACGATGGTATCAAGGAAACGAAAGAGAAACTCAAAAAGGCCGAAGAACGCAACGCCAAAGAACAGATCGACGAGCTCAAGAAGTTGCTCTCTTTCAAGCAGGAACTTCTCTACCGGGCCGTGGATGCTGCTGATGAAAAGGGCCACGAGCAGGTACTGGAGAACTTGGGTGGCAATGGACCTCTGGTGGCCAATCTGGTGTCAGCCCTGCGAGACTGTGTAAACGCGGCCGATTTTAACGGCAAGCTGCCAAAGACTCTTCTTCGGTTTATGTCTCAGTTCACAACAGTGACCGACGAGATGCTGAACCAGAAGCTCAAGTTCGACAAGATCCAGAAACGGTTCATGGCCAAGGGTGATGACGAGGTCAAGGGGCTGGTCGGCGAGATTGTGGCTAAGACGGTTCATAGCAAGCCTGAGCGGTCCGCTACCTCATCATCATCGACAGCAGCTTCTGATTCCGCGAGTAGCAAGGGGTCCAAGCCGATGAGCAGAGTGCTTTCAGACTCGGCACCCTCCAAACGTCCACGGGAAGAGGACTCGGATTCGCGCTCGAGCAAGAAGATCGCCACCAACTCGATATCAGGCGGGCCACAGCCAGTCTCCAGACCTGCTACAATGAGGCCGACAGCAGGATCATCTTCGTCTGGCTCAACATCGACAACGACGCCCAAACCTTGGGCTGGCACGGCTCTGCTACCTGGCAAGTCCCGGGTAGTCACAAAGCCTTCCTCTGCCAAATCCGAGACCAAGAGCGACACGTCAAGTTTTGCTAAATCAGATGGTGCTAAGGCTCATCATACAAATGGGGAGTCTGCAAAGGCTTCTTCTACCGCTTCTAGCACATTGTCTGCCAAGAAGGACACAACGGACTCGTCGTCCAAATCTGCGGGTGACGCAGCAAAGATCAAGAAAGTCGCTGCTGCCAAGGCAGCTGACTCTGCCTCCCTGGCCAGCCAATCCAAGCTGGGCATGTTGCTGGACGAGATTTCGAAGCCCAAGGCCAAAAATACACCAGCCGCCGCTCCTACGCCAGACTCGTCTAATGAGGCCGCGTTGGCGGATGAGACGCCAGAGGAGCGCGCCAAGAGGCTTCGCAAGGAAAGCCGGAGAAAGTTGCGAGTGACGTGGAAGCTGGGCGACGAGCTTACGGAAGTACGCGTCTTCACCAAGGACAAGGACGAAGACGAGGGCAGAGCTAATTACCTGCTCCGTGATGCCGGTGACGACCGCTCCGAAGGCTTGACACTCAAGCGCAGCCTCAAAAAGGGCGTCAGCCTTGACGAAGAAGATGACGATGAAGACAAGGACGGCGACGAAGACGAGCTGCCGTACCGGCCGTGGTTCGAGCCGTCGCTCGTGGACTTTTCAGTTATTCCCGCAGACAAGCGGGACAAGACGTACGCTACTCGTGGCGGCAACATGACAGTGCAGACGGGGGAGCAAAAGGTCATGGCCGAGCGGGAAAACACAGTACTCATGGCGATCTACACCGACCCGGCCGATATTCCGCCCACGCCCAAGTCGCCAGCGCACAGCCAATACGAGCCGTCGGCTGAGGCAATCAAGATTCCGCTGCCAGAGAGCAACCCCAAGTTCCAGGAAATGCAGATCCGCTGGAACGAAGCGCGCACGATGGAGCCTGTCTGGGTGACATGGAATGCGATCCAGCGAGCGGAGGCACGCAAGCAGCAACAGGCCGGCGGCTCGGGCGCTACCACCTCTGCGCCATCTACCAATGCTGGTGCAGCAGGCAAGCTCGCTTCGGCAGCTCCTGTGTCGGGCGCCATCTACTCGTTCAATGGCCCGAGAGCTGGCGAAGTTGTACATCTGCTGTCGTCAGACGTGGTGAAGAACTGGAAGGCAACGCCGTCTCTGCCGACACAACGCAAAGCCGACTACTCAGATCCGGCGGTGCAGAGGAGCGCTGTCTTCCTGGAGGGTGTGTCTCAGCATCTCACGAACAAACCATTCCCTGCGACGGAGCCACCCAGCTACATCACAGACCCCGAGCGGATCAAGGAGTGGTGGACTGGGTACAACCGGGAGAAGCAGCGCGCAGCAAATGCGGCCGGACAGCAGCAAGACAACGCGGCCGCCTGGGCAGCCTACTATGCGCAGCTCAACCAGCAGCAGCAGCAGCCGCCGCAGCAGCCTGCCGTTCCTGGCGCCGACCAACAGCAGAACGCCTATGCTCAGTACATGAACGCATACTACCAGCAACAGCAACAGCAGCAACAGCAACAGCCGCAGGTGCAAGTGGGTCAGCAAAATGCGGGCGTTGCAGATCCCAATGCACAGCTGAACGCTCTGTTGGCCACACTGGGTGGCACTGCACCTGTCCAGCCAACAGCCGCAGCACCGCAAAATGATCCACAGATGCAGGCCTTGCTGGCTTCTCTGGCCGGTGGTTCCTCTGGGGCAGCTCAGCAACAGCAGCAGCCGGCAGACCAGAACCAGGCCTACATGCTTGCGATGGCACAGTGGGCTGCCAGCCAGCAGCAGCAGCAGCAACAGCAGGCACAGCCAGATCAGTCTGCCATAGGTGGCTCTTCGTCTGTTCACAACAAGCAGCATCATCCGGACTCCCACAAGTCCGGTGGCAACAACGGCAACCGTGACGGACAGCTTGGACGGCATAGACGTGATCGTGAGCGGGATCGCGACCGGGAGCGGGACCGTGGAGACCGCGACGACTCTTCGACACCTCAGCACCTGCGCGGCATCAACCGGGCACTCATTGGCACCAAAGCATGCGTGTTTTGGGCCAGCGGCAAGTGTGCCAAGGGGGACAAGTGCACGTTCCGGCACGACTAAAGATTTGTTGTGCTGCGGAGGCATGCTTGTTTGCCCTTCAATTTCTTTTCTTTTGTTTAACTTTCTGTATTATTTGATTTGTCTTGTCTGTCTACCTATGGGGTGTATGTCATAGTCCGGTGTTTCGCGGGGTGGGTGTGTATATGCGTTCAAAGCCACGCAAAGCATCATCATCTGTTTTTTCCACAATATGGGGTTCGCGCGGCATGCATTCTTGTGTACTCTGGGGATTTTTTTGTGTGTTCTGTTTTCTTTTCATGGAGAGCCTCAGCTGTGCATGGTTTTCATGGATTTGCAAATGGCGAAGAGATGCAGGTTCTGGTTTACAAGGTGGTGGGAGACTACGGCGCGAGTTTTCTGAGAGGTCTGTCGGGATGAGGTATACAGTGTATAATAGGGCTAGTTACGTGAGGCGTGCATTGCAATAAAAGATACAGGACGACCCCCTAAACGTTGTCTGGCAAGCTTCTTCGTTTCCATGTTCATGACCAGGCAGGTACGGTGTAGATATCCGTGCTGCCCATCAAAGCAGTCGGGTTGCCAGTGACGACTTGTAAGTAAGATGGGCGTTCATCTCATTGGGCAGGCGCGGATGGCTGTCTTGTGGGAAGACCTGGGAGGCAGCAGGCAGCCTTTCCCCCCGCAGGGGATTGGGCGACCACACAGCGCTAAGGAATTACCTACGAGTACACACGCTGTAACGCTATAGTCTGGATGAACCAGCCAGTCAGCGTCCAGGCATTAATTCTAGTTGCCGCATAGACTGCATAGTACTCGGTAGAATAATCGCCACCCAGTAAAGAAAAAACTCGGTTGAATCGGCCGATTTCGCACACACCCCCATCAAGGTGGGATTTTAAACCAGGAAAAAATAGACTCCCCCCAGTCGCCATACCAAACGCATTCGATTTCAAAGCAACAACAAAAAACAAAGTGGACTTGCTCGCCGAAACGGACGACAACTCTGACTGGCAATGTCTGACGCGACCTGACCTTTTCCTCCTCTCGAGACTGGTCGCTGCGAACCACTACGCACTGCAGACAAAACGACACACGAGAGAGAATGCGCTGAAGTCAGACAGGTCTAGCCACTGCTAGTTCCTGCTAGTTACTGCTGAACACTACCTCTTTTCCTCAGCCTCGACTGAAAGTCAACCTCCCCCCTCCTTTACTTCGACCACTTACTTGGGCACTGAACGCGGACTTTCTCCTCGTCTTTCTTCCCCCCCCCTCCCTCACAATGAGTGCCATCCTTTCCGTCGACGACCTCAACGACTTTATCACGCCGGGCGTCGCCTGCATCAAGCCCGTCGAGACGCTCCCACCCGCCAATGGCCCGCCCACGCCGCCATCCACGACCGACGGCAGCGAGTTTGAGGTGATCCGCGATGGTACGCCGGCAGCGGCAGCGGCAGCGGGGTCCAATGCCGGGCCCGCCCAGATCTCTCTGACCGACTGTCTCGCCTGCTCGGGGTGCGTCACGTCGGCCGAGGCGGTGCTGGTGAGTCTGCAGAGCCATGCGGAGGTGCTGCGGACGCTGGACGTGGCGCCGGGCCTGGTGCCCCGCGTAGACGGCCCGGACGGAAACCCAACGGGGAGCGCAACAGTGTCCGTCTCTGACCCGGACGATACGGTGGACTTGACCGACACAGCTTCCGTGGAGCCCCCCCCAGCTGCCCCCCTCCTCTACGTCGCCAGCGTGGCCCCCCAGACACGGGCGAACCTCGCGGCGGCCTGCGGCGGCGGCGTGACCGCGCGCCAGGCCGGGTACATGCTGGACCATCTGCTGGCCGGGCCGGCCGGCCTGCGCGCGGGCGGCGCCTTTGGCAACGGCTTCACCTGGGTGGTGGACACGAACGCGGCGCGGGAGGCGACTCTGGTGTTGGGGGCCGACGAGGCTTTGGGGCGGCAGACCGAGGGTCAGGCAGGAGGACAAGACTTGACCTCTGCCACCTCCTCCGCCTCCGCCTCCAAACCCCTCCTGGCCTCGTCCTGCCCCGGCTGGGTCTGCTATGCCGAGAAGACCCACCCGCACGTGCTCGGCCACCTCTCGCGCGTCAAGTCTCCGCAGGCCTTGACGGGCACGCTGCTCAAGACGACGCTGAGCCAGACGCTGGGCATCGCGCCCGACCGCATCTGGCACGTGGCCGTGATGCCGTGCTTTGACAAGAAGCTGGAGGCGAGCCGAGAAGAACTGACCAGCGCGGCGTGGACGGCCCCGAAGGAGAAGAGCAGCTGCGACGGGACCTGTGGGAAGCACAAGCACGAGGAGAAGGAGGGCGAGAAAGACGGCCACAAAGAAGACGGCCACAAAGACGGCCACAAAGACGGCCACAAAGACGGCCACAAAACAGGGGACCACAAAAAGGGCGGCTGCAGCAGCGACGCCCACGCTGCCAAGGTCCGCGACGTCGACTGCGTCATCACCAGCAAGGAGATCCTCATGCTCTGTGCGTCGAGAGGGATCGACTTTTTCAGTCTGCCCAAAACTCCTCTATTTGCTACTCCTACCCACACTACTGCTCCTGCTACGACCACAATTCCACGCATCCCCTTCCCCGACCCTGTGCTCGACAAGTTCTTGTTCCCCGCATACCACCACCGTCGGGGCGCACCCCCTCCTGCCGCCGGCACCTCCGGCGGCAACCTCTACTTCGTCCTCCAGTCCGTCCTCGCCCAGCACCCCGGCGCCGTCCTCCACACCACCCGCGGCCGCAATGTCGACGTCGTCGAGTACGCCGTCGCCGCCGGCCCCGACGCCCACGCGCCCATCCTCTTCAAGGCGGCCCGCTACTACGGCTTCCGCAACATCCAGAACCTCGTGCGCCGGCTCAAGCCGGCGCGGCCGTCGCGACTGCCAGGAGGACGCATGGCCGCCGCCGCAGGAGGAGGAGGAGGAGGAGGAGCTGTACGAAGACCGGTGGCCACGGGCGGCAAGGCCGTGTCTGCCAAGAAGGCGGCGTCCGGCGCTGGTGCGGCCGGCGCTGGCCTGGACTTTGCCTATGTCGAGGTGATGGCGTGTCCGGGCGGGTGCACCAACGGCGGCGGACAGGTGAAGGTGGACGATCCGCTGGTGCTGGAACGGCAAGGGCCGGCCCTGGGGTTGTCGGCCGCGGCAGCCGCCACCAACACCAAAAGCACCACCAACGGCGCCAGCAAGCTCGGCCCCCAAGAGCAGAAGCAATGGCTGGCCCAGATCGACGAGGCCTACTTTTCCGCCGAAGACGAGGCCGAGTCGGACCGCGAGGATGGCACGGACGCCACGGACGCCATGGACCTGGATGGTGTCCACACCAGCCAAGTGTCGTCGTCGTCGCCGCCGCCGCCACCGTCCGACTTGATCGACGGCATCAGCCCGTCGCATGTCCGGGCGACGCTGGCGCACTGGGCTGCGTTGACCGGGTTTGACCTGCAGCGGCTGGCGTACACGAGCTTCCGGGAGGTGGTGAGCGACATTGGCAAGAGCGGCGGCCGCAGCGGCAGCAACGGCGCGTCCAAAGGTGGCGAGCTGACCACGGAGCGGGTGGTGCAGCTAGCCGGCAAGATTGGCGGCGGGTGGTGATATGAGAGAGCAAGAGAGAGAGAGAGAGAGACAGAGACAGACAGAGAGAGAGACGGCGAGAAAGGCAATGGCGAGAACAACACGGCATACATTATACCAGGGTTTTTTTTTAGACAATGCATATGGGGGAGATAGCTTCTTTTGATCTTGGTCACTTTTTGGTTTGGCGTTGGGTGGTCCAGGATGGTCCAGAACGGTCCAGAGTCTCATAAAAAAAAAACACTCATACAGGAAGGCGTTCTTTGGTTTGGGTCTTTTTTTGTCCTTCCCTTGTCCCTTGTCCCTCGTAGAGGTCAGTTTTTGGTAGAAGAGGAAGCCAATTTTCTTTCACAAGGAAATGTGAACGTTTGCATTGGTGGTTTTTTTATTTTTTGTGCGTTTTTCTGTAATGTCCTCTTTTGCCCAATTGTGCCATTTGCCAATTGTGCCAGTTGCCAGTTGTGCCATTTGCCAGTTGTCGTGTGAATGTCAGGTCATTGTTCTCGTTTTTCTCGTCTCTCGTCCCCAAGGGCCTCAGGAGAGTTCTTCGTATATTTCCTCTTTTTGAGTCTCTTGGTCTTCTGTATATTCCCCCCCCCCCCCCCTTCCTCCTCCCCTCGCCAGCTGCTCTCCTTCACCACACGTTCGCACCACCTTCCTCAGCCGCCTCGTCGAGCGAACCCAAACCCACCGCGGCCGCTGCCGTCAGGTCCCCGCGGTGCCCGGATCACATACTCGTCTTCACGGGGCGTGCCGGACCGGCTCGACAGCGGGGAGGCTTCGTTGCTGCCACTCGTGGTGGTGGTGGTCTGTGTGTTGCTGCTGCTGCCGCTGCTGCTGTTGTAGTTGTTTCTCCGGCCGAAACTGGTGTTGCCGGCAGCGGAGTTGCTGCCCGGCTTGGGCGTGTAGTTGGGGTCGTAGAGCTCGCGTGTGGGTGGCGGCGGCGGCGGCGGCGGCGGCGGCGGTGTGCCATAGGCTGCGGGTGCGCCTCCGGGGTAGGGTGCGATGTTGTAGTAGGTGTTCTGTGGCGGCGGTCTCCGGCTGTAGGTGCTGTCGTAGGACAGTGGCTGTCGGCTGTAGGCGTTGTCGTAGGGCAGTGGCTGTCGGTTGTAGGCGCTGTCGTAGGGCTGCGGCGGCGGGTGAGCGGAGGCATCATACTGCTGTTGCTGGTGCCGGCTGAAGGTGGCATCGTACTGCTGCTGCTGGCGATTGAAGGCCGCATCGTACGGCGGCTGGTGCCGATTGAAAGCAGCATCGTATTGTTGCTGTTGCTGCTGCTGCTGCTGTCGGCTGTAGGTGTTGTAGTGATCTCTGTCCCCGCCTCGGTAGCCACCTCCGCCGCCCCGGCCGCCCCGGCCCCGGCCCCGGCTGTTGCTGTTGTTGTTGTTGTTGCTGTTGTTGCTGGCGTGGTGCTGTGACGAGGAGGAGTGGTACGGCGGCGTGTGGGTGCCGCCTGTCTGGGCTGGCGACCCTTGCCGGGACCCGGCGCCCGACCCCGACGCCGCACCGGACGGTGGTGTCTGGGTCCGGTGGTTCTGCGGCGTCTTGCCCTGGCTGTTGTGCGCCTGTGTCTGCTGGGCCTTGGCCGGGATCGGCTCGCCAAAGATCTTGGCCCGCGCCTCCTCATACTTGCGCTGCTTCTCCTCCAGCTCGCGCTGTTGCCGCTGCCGGATCTGCTCCGGCGTCTGCTGTCGGCGCGCCGCCTCGGCCGCCGCTTCCGCCTCGGCTTCGGCTGCATCGTCGCGGATCGTCAGCTGCTCGAGCCCCGTGACCGGGTCGCGGCGCTTGATTACCCGCGGCGCCGGCTTGCGGCTGAGGACTTTCATGGCGGGCCGGAAGCCGGGGGCGATGCTGGCCGGCAGGCTGTTGTTGTTGCTGTTGGTCGTGTTGGCATTGGTGGTGGCGGCAAGGAGGTGGTAGTCCGGTTCAGGCTCGTCACTGGAAGGCTCGTGTTAGCAGAAAAAAAAAAGACAGACAGAAAAAGACACATGCTTCAGGGG
>PCDI01000017.1:708651-776477 GCA_002778195.1 Raffaelea ambrosiae
GGGGGGGGGGGGGGGGGGGGGAAGGATGTTTGTTTGCTGTAACCAATATGGAATGAACGGCAATTGGTCGTCGAGGGATAAGGCTCGCGAACGGGCGCTGTGTCAGAACGGCGGGCGTCGCGCAGATGGGCTGGCAGTCAAATGAATGGGTCTTCTTGCGGTCAAGCTGCGGGCCAAATGTCGGTCGTCCATTTCAGTTCGTCCTGGGATTTTTTTTTAAAACAAAAAAAAACATTTACAAAATATTCTTAATCACTAGTTAGTTGGTTATTAGTTAATATTTTAGAACCATAGCGTCGTTGGAACCTTAACAGTGGTGGCTGTGGGTCAGAGTGGGCAGGCGCAATTGTGATTGGCTCTGGTAGCCTATGTCTTACCTGCGTGTGCGTCTGGACGGACGTACCCCTCTCCACTCTCCACTCTCCTGAACTGGGCAGCCTCACCTCCAGGCAAGCACCGCCGGAAACAACCATCCTCACCATCGCACACAGAGCATCGATCACGGACAACAAACCCCAAAGACGCGGTGAGTTCCTTCTTGATCTTTGTCATTGCACGCTGTCCATTTGCCTTACGCTGACCGCACAGTTAGGCATTTGGTCCACCACAGCCTAGCCAACGGTCTGGTCAACGCTGAACTTACTAGTTCGGCAGTAAATAGAATCCGCGGCACCTCTCTATCTCTCGCGCACCTCTCTGGGTTTCATCATGGACACGGAGATGAAAAACGTTGACGAGCAAGTGGCTCCCATCACTGGAGAGCATTCCGTCAAAGAGCCTTCCGCCACCTGGAACTCGTTCAAGCACCGGGAAGAGTGCGAGTACTATCGGACCAAGCTGCGCGACCAAGCATTCAACCCTTGTGAGTTCAGACCATCCAGGATAACCTACATACCAAGATCACTAGTGAGGAGGGCTACTTCCTAACCTGGCTGCAGCCGAGTTTGGGGATCCGCTGGATGCGGGAAGGTCGGCGAAGAAGAGCTATGCCCGGACCTTCCCAGAAGGCACGGAGGAACGAATGCGTGCAGTGGTTGCCAAGTACCAGGCAGACACACAGTGAGGAGCGGTTTGCTTGTTGTGGGAAAAATGAAAGAATGGAAGAAATGGTAGCATGAGATATCAGCGCACACCAGAAAGGCGCTGGTCACAGAGTCCAGCTCAAAGCTGGGCATATTGTACGATTAGCCCTCGTCATGTATGAGTTACGAAGATCAATGGTTTTTGGTTTTTTTTGGTTTTTTTTGGCATGATAAAGACGTCATGTTCAGAGATGGACGGTCTTCTGTCTGGATTCTGTGTGCATCGGCGTCGAGCACGCTCTTCTAGCAACGCACTGTCTTGGGATGGCATATTCAATATGAGAGCGATCTGAACAGGCGAGAGCAGAAGCGTGGCTGGACAGGTAGCTGCCAGGAGTAAAGTGGAACCGCATGGCCTCGTTGATGGACGCAATGCCTGCCATTGTGTTGTTCTTGTGCGACTGTCAATGGACCGAGAAGCCTTGAATAGTTTGTCGTGCCCGCTTTTTTCTTTGCTTTCAGACGTCATAACTGTCTCGACCTTTGCACATCCAGCCACCCACAATCAAAGGGCATCTTGCAAAGTTCTCCGCATATGCTGTGCATATTCATCTTGCTTGTCTCGCTCTTCTTTCTTCCTCTTTCATGCACAACACAAGTTGAATTGTTTCTCCTCGCAAAGATTTCAACTTACACTTCTCGGCCGACACTTTTGATCATCGCTCACCTCTACATCAGCTTAGGATAGACAGAGGGCCTTGCACTTTGTTTTTTCCCTCATATTGTCACCGAGAAACTTGGAGACTATCCACTCTCGCCAGCAAGCGGAGTAAGAAGTCGCCATCACGATGCCCAGGATGGACTCTCCGGCTGCTCCTCGAGTCACTGGACCTCCCAATACCCCTCCCGTAACGCCCTCGGTGTCCAAAGGCAAGAACAAGAAACGAGTTGCCAGTGAGGCACTGCCGATGACACCTCCGCCATCGTCGAAGAAACGGGCCTTGCCCATCAGACTCAACCCGACCAAGACCAAGACCAAGTCTGGCTCAGAAAACACGCACGAGACAAACAACCGCAGCAAGGAAAACAACAGCACCTTCACTGGATCAGTCCAGTACAATAGAGTCAAGAAGCATCGACGCAGCGAGAGCAGCAAGAGCAGCCTGTCATCTCCGTCGGAGAGTGGCAGAATGACCACCCGCAGCATGTCTTCCGCATCCACGCCTTCCAAAACCACGCCTGGCCCGCTGACCGACTTGCCGACACCGATGACCTCGCCTTCACCTGCTCCTCGGAAGTCCAACGAGCCGAAGCAGCGTCGTCTTCCCAAAATCAACATTGTCGGTAACTGGCGGTCCCACTGGATCGCCTCCAAGAAGAACAAGCGGGACCAGAGCCCTCCGACCGAGGAGGTGATCCACGTCGCGCAGCCAGACTCGGCTGGACACGGCGGGCAACATCAGGACAACGTGAGCGACGAGCAAGGTGATGAGCACCATGGTATGATCGAGGAAGAAGGACGGCTGGACGATGATGGCGGCGATGAAGAAGAAGAAACGGACATGGACGAGGAGGAGCAGCTGGCCCGAGAGTGGCAGGCCGAAACCATCAAGCTGACGCAAAACCTGCGCGAGGACACCGACGGGATCCTGGGCCAGACGGCCGACACGATGGCCGCCCACATTGCCCGTCGCCAGACCCACCTCGCCCGCCTCTACCTCACCGGCGACCCGGGCTTCTACGTCCTCTGCGCCGACGGGCCCTTTCTGCGCTACTTCGCGCGCTGCCACATGGCTGACCTCCAGCACGCGGCCATCCGCGACTTTCTCCAGGAGCACGTCATGACCCCCTCTGACTTTGGCGGCCTGATGGCCTGGTACGACTACGAGCTGGGCGAGCCCGAGCGACGGGCTGAGCGGTTGCGGGCGCGGGCGGCCGAGCGCCTGCGGATGCGGGAGGCCTGGATGCGGGAGGCGCTGAAGAAAGACAGCGTCTGTCTGGTCAAGACGGTCATGTCGCGCGTCAAGGTGAAGCTGGAGGATGACGAAGAGCAGGAATTTGGCACGGATCATGGCGCGGATGCGTGCATGGAGGACGATGCCAACGCCAGCGACTCGGAGGCGGCCTCGGCCTTGTTACACAGAGAGGGGATGCTGACGTCCTTTGACATCAAGCAGGAGCCCGAATGATGAGAAGGTGATGGTGTGAGCAAATATCTCATGGAGGGCATCGTTCAAATGGGTTATGCGGAATGCTTTCGATCTAGAGTTTCGTGCAATAGTTATACCCAGCTTCTCGGTCGAGGAGTGATTTTTTTTTCTCTCTCAGATTCTGACTGTCGTCGGGGGTTATTTTTTTTTCTCGTACATGTCCTCGACGTGGTATAGGTTTCCCCTTGGTGGCATTTGCTTGTCTTTTCTTTTGTTCTTTGTTATATTTCACATGTTGATGTCTTCACTTCTACCTTTGTCTTCCTCATATGGGCAACAGTGAGACATGTATGTCTGATGTAGCACCGTTTATCTTATGTGGTCGTTCCATCTAGGAGCATGGATACATGTGACCTAGGAGACACACGATTGGGGTAATGTTACAGCTGTGCCTCTAAGGTAGAGATTCATTTTCCAATTGATATTTATGTCGGTGACTCGAGTATGCGTGTCTCTATTTGAACAATCTTTCACTCTCGCGGCATGTATCTAAAAGATTTCAATGTCTTCTTGATATAGAGGAACACAAGCGGCGTCATCTGAACGACGATGTGAGCGGGAGCTTGGGCTGAGCTCTCTTACTCTCTTGTCATAAGACAGAATTTGGAGAAGCTTACACTCACCTGCGTTCGTGTGCCTTGCTGTAAGGTGGAAAAAAAAGAAAAAAACTTTTTTTTTTCTCCTAGTGTCAGCTGTGGCTTCGTCTAACGTTTTACACCCAACCCATCCCACCCCCCTAGTTCCTGGTTAAGATACGGTTTAGGTACGACGGCCACGCCGAGAATAGAAACCTACGGTGCAGGGGAAAGGGGGGGAGGGCGTAGGGGAGGTACAGATACGGAACACGCGACAAACACACAACCTCATGTGTGTGTGTGTGTATATATGAAAATTCCGCCAGTCGCATCAAATGCTGTGAGCGGATGAAAGGAAGGCAAGGGACGGACATGCCGAGGGCATGGTCGGTGAGCGCGAGCAAGCCTCTTTTACCGGGAAATACAGGTGTGTGCTGGATGAATATGACCAGGTGAACCAGGCGCCCTTCATATGTAAGATTGTCTTCCCAGATTTGTGTTGCCTAGCCTTCTGCACCATTCATCTTGCATCTGTGTATTGGTATTCAACCACGAATGCAGGAAGACATGACAAATGGATGAATGCGATTGGGTCAAAGAGACAGGAGCTGAGTCCTTTCTTTGAATCTTGTTATAATCATTTTGGGGGAGGCGCGGACCGATGCACGGTATCGTTACATGGTACATCACATAATTAGTTCACATGGTAATTGTGTGTGTGTGTGTGTGTGCTTTTTTTTTTCTCGATTTTCTTACTTTCCGATGACCGGTCCGAAAAGGGAGGCAACAAATCGAGGCATACATCCGCCGGGCCAGGATAAACAAGCCAAATGCAATGCAACCGAAGCAGAGACAGAAAATAGGGTTTTCTGGATGGATGACAGGAGACGCAGAAGACGCGGAAGAAAAACACACGGACACACACGCACGCATGTGCTGCTCCTTCTTGCAGCAGCCGCTGTGGCCGACTCTGCATATGTTACGTCACAGAGCAGGGCCGAGAGAGAAAGTTAAAAATAAAAAATAAAAAATAAAATAAAACCCAAAAAAAGCCGCTTCTCTTTTGGGGTGTTCGTATTGCTTTGTGTTTATTTTTATTTTTATTCGCATTGGCCTTTCAGCTTATCCTTCTACTTTGTTTTACTGCTGCTCTTTGCCGTTGTCGCTTCTCAGCTGGCAAATTGGGCTGCTCTGTTCTTGGTAGGATACTGCGTTGTGGAATAACTTGCCTTGATCGCACCGTAGCATCATTGCTGTGCCAAGGAGGCTGTCAAAAAAAAAAAAGACGTCTTCTAGGCTCGCTTTGCGCCCTCTTGGCCGCCGCTGTTGTGCTTTGGCTGGTTGGAGCTTGCCTCTGGTGTTGCACTAAGGCAACGCTAAGGCGTGGCTTGCCGGCAAACGAGAGCGGCAGTGGAAAGCGACCCATTAAATGAAGATGCCTTACAGTGTTCGAGTAATGTTCGAGTAATGTTCGAGTAATAAGATGCATGCGAGTCATGCTCTTCCGTTTGAAACAAATGGGCAGGGGCAATGGAATGGACGTCAAAGAAGCCAGGTGCGCGCAAGGAAAGGCGTAGGCAGCACCAGTAGCAACCGCTTGTTCCTGCGCAGGTTGTTTTTATGATAGTTCATCATTCGAGAACCCGTTGCCCCCATGGCTCCTTTCTTCCCTCCGCTCGAGCTAAGCGGCCTTTCCTTTGTCTCCATTGTCGCGTGAGCAAAGAACAATGGGGAGACGACACGAGGCAAAAAGGGCCAAACAGTGCCTGCTGAAACGGGCAAGAGCTCCGCGGTTTCGGCACACTGCAAAGGGAGGAACAGGCCAGCAGAAGGCGAGCAGAGAGGGAAGGTGCGAGTCTGAATTAGGGGCAAAGCTCCTTTTGTCTGGCATTGGAATTCGGACGTGCTGCTTTCTGGCCGCTCCTCCGAGACAAGAAGCTAACTAACTAGATTGCACGCACTTTGTAAGAGGCCTCATGCTAGTTCCCAACCCCGTATACGCGTAGAGAACAGGAAGCACGGCTGCTGGGCATCCATCCAGGGCTCCGCTCGTCAACAGACTGTTGAAGAGCGCCGCATGAGACAGCAGAGAGGAGAACTGAGACAGCCGAGCAAGGCAGGAGAGGCGTCAGAGAACACTCAGCTCAGCAAAGGCCCCTTGGGCGCTGGTCCTATGCGGCCGCCGACCAGCAACAGACACACAATCATAGACAGTCCAACGACGTAATAGCCCCGCCAACCGCCACTTCCTCCAAGCTGTCTCCCATGTATCTGTCTATTTTCATCCCTGCATCTGCCCGTGATCACACAAAAAAGGCAGTATCGGATTTTGACTTTCTTTCCTCTCCTTCTTCCTCCCCACGCCTCCGCCGCCTCCGATCTCTTCGATCTCTTTCCTTTCCTCCATATCGAATATCCGCAGCTTTTCTCGACCGTCGCGTCTTGTGCGCCGCCATCTGTGGCAAAACAAGAGTAATAACTACAGCTTGGACCCCTTTTCTGTCTTGGTCTCCTTTGCCTTGTCTTGATCTACCGCTTCTTCCGGGAATCTTGGTTTGATCTGCATCAAAAACCGTCCTCTGCCTTCTGGAAAACGGCATCACGAACCTGATACCGGAAACCGCGGGTCATCATTCGTCGCAGACTTCGGACTGGACGGGCAGATCAACCTTGCATGCCGGCTGGGCAGACTGGGCAGACTGACTCGGCAGAATACAGGCAAACAGCGGACTGACTTGACAGGACACACAAGAAACGATCTCCAACCCTCCCAAACCGCACCCTGTCTAGGTCAAGAACACCCAACGAACGACTCCCTCTGTTCTCTCGACCGCCATGTCCACCGCCTCGGAAATGGGCCATGCTGCCGGGGGTCCAGACAACTTTGACCTGCTGAGACGGGCCACGCAGGCAATGATGTCCAGGTATGCGGCATTGATTTGATTTGATTTGCCGTCGATTTGCCTTTGATTTACCTTTGAATTGCCCCTTGAGTACCCCTCGGCTTCCCTTATTCACTGCCTCCTCCGCTCCTGTCATACCCTTTCCTGTCTTTCCGCTCCTCGTGACGCTTATTGTGGGCTTTTTTTGTTTCTGCATTTACATTTGCTTTTGCTTTATTTTTATTTTATTTTTTTCACAATACCACTTGCCGCACATGATCGATTTCCCATGCACCTATGACGTTCTGTGGCATTTGCGCTCTTTTATTTTTATTGCAAATGCAGACGATGCAGGCTTTCCTGAACGTTCCAGGAATATATGGACCTCCAAGCGTTTCTCCATCCTTCCCTGCATTCCCTGTTTAGCCACCCGTGTCTACGATACGATACGAACTCCTTGCCTATCTTACACAGCCTACATGGTGTCTTGAGAAGTACGAGTACTGCTGCCCCCCTCCCCTTGTCCTGCCTGCTTTCTTTTGCTATCGCTTGCACTATTGCTGGCGTCCGAGGATGTGGCGAACCAAGAACGAGGGCCTAGAGCTTTTGGAGCAAGGACAAACCACACCGGCAGCTCGCTTTGCAAATAATTGAGCGAGATGTGGATCCCGTTCGGCTTTGCCTGTTTCCCCTCTCCAGAGAGGATGTGACGCCACGGAGGAACCACCAACAGCCAGCAGCTCAACAGCAGCCCAACATTGGGTGGTGGCATGGCCCGTCAGGCAATGGCTCGTCAGGCATTGGCCCGTCAGATATTGGCGGGCAGGAATCGACGGCAGAAATCGACGGGCAGGAATTGGTCGATGCTCCCCCTCCATTCCCACACACCTCGCAGCGCGATCATCTTGGCCTGCTTTTGTGCCATTTTGTTTTCTGCTTAGCTGCACGGCCGTGGTCTCCGAATCGGATGTTGTCGTCGCCAGTTCGTGCAAATCAGAGGGGCTTGGCGAGGCCAGCCAACCAGCCGAGCCAGCGCGGTCGCAGCGACGCCGGCCATCTGTGCGCGCACTATACTTTGTGCTTCCACTGTCTGAGATCAGACTGCACGGTGATGGTTATGTGGATGGGCCGAGGGCGGCCGAGACAACAGGCCAGAGACAACGACCACACAAGCCAGGAACGCCAGAGAGAGACTAGGATCCAGTCTCCCTTTTGGAGGGGGGTTCGGGCACAGGAACGCGTCGATGACGGCTTGACCAGCTCGTCCAGCTATCGTGTCTGCCCAGCTTCGCAATGCCTGCCTGCCTGTCCAGTACCTGGCACATGCCAAAAGACGCGAGTCTGATCCGTCCAGCCAAGCGACTGGGCCGCGCTGTGCGTGCGAGTGTGCGATGCATAGGGCGTATTAGCATTAGCTGCTGGGGGTGGTGTGAAAATAGTGGGGGGAGGCGCTCGCAAGTGCGGCAACGGACGTTGCGTGAACCGGCCAGAAGTCGCCGGAGGGACAGGGCGACACAGAGACACCAGAGAGACAAGGCAAAATGGGCGAAACATGCCCAGATAGGCACGCGGCTTATCAAAAAGAGCAGCCTGACTCGCTCGCAGGCTCGCTGACTGAGCCAGCCGAGCAGCGGACTTAGGAGGGGCAAAGTCGCTAGCGGGTTTTTTTTCTGGTATTGCCGCCGCTATGGCGCAGCCGGTCTGCAGTTTGCAGTTGGCAGCTTGCAGTTGTTCAGTTGTCCAGCGCAGCCGGCCAGTGGCTGTCCGACGCGCCATGGCCCGCATGGCAGGGGGGGTTTGGGATTTGCCTCCCTGTCGGCCATGGAGGGCGATACTCGCGCCAGGTTGTTGCCCCCACTCTCCAGACGGCAGCCTCCAACCACATACTCGTAGAAGCCATCATGGGCGATCGATTTGTATGGCTGGCTGGCGGGCGGGCTGGCTTGCTGGCTGGCCATTAAAGTGGCCGCCAGGATTGGGCTGAAAGATCCGGGCGGACAAGAGCGCGCGGGAAAAGCAAGCAAAGCAAAGCATAGCAAAGAAAGCACGGCCGCTCAAAAGCCCAGCGGCCACAAAGCGCCGGGAATTGCGAAGCGAGCCAGACGCCAGCTGTGGTGCGTAGACGCTGTCCAAGCTGACGCTGGGCACCTGCTGGCCGCGCTCCTTTGTTGTCTGCGTCTCATTCTGTCCGCGGATGTCTTTTCCTGCTTTCCTTTTTCTTCTTACTCCCCTTCGCGTTCCGTCTCTTTATCGTCTCGCGTCGTGGACACAGCTCTGCACCGCAGCCTCTGCCGCTCTCCAAAGCCACCGCTCTGCAGCTAGTGCCCGCCAGCCCAGCCAGTGCGTGCCCCCCCAGACAGGCCGGATCCGCTGCGGGTGAGCGCCTGGAAATAGCAGGCCAGCAGCTCCCTGCACTACGGCGCCGGCTACGATGGCTGGCCAGGCCCAGTCGGCTTAGCTCTGGGCTGCAGCAGCCCTCTTCCAGAACCCTCCCCTGCCCGCTTAGAAAAAGTTTGTTTCCTCCACTCCTTAGTCGTCATAATTTTTCCCAGTCCGTTTTGCCCCTCCTTGGTGCTCGATCGCTCCTTCCCTGCCGAGCTATTTTCCACGCCTGCTGTATTCGGGGCGCTCTCGTTTTTCTTCCTGATTTTCTTATTTTCTTCCCTTTTTTTCTCTGGTTCGAGCTTTCTGTCTTTGTTGCTACTTCTTGCTGGCCCTCAGCTGCATCGGCTCTTTCTCTCATCTTCACGACGATTTCTGTGTTCTGCGTTCCTGCATCTCGTCTTTACCCGCCTCGCCGCCCCCCGGGCTCGCTCGTCCCTCATTCCTGGTGCCCCTCGCGCTGCTGCCCTGCTCCTGCACGTCGACCCTCCACTTTCCTCCTCTATGGGGCGGCAGCAGCTGTTTTGACTCACTGCTCCTCCCGCCCTTCCCTCTCTCTCCATCTCTCCTCCACCTCCTCCACACCCCCCCCCTCCTCTCTCCACCTCGTCCGCCCTCTCTGCTCCTGCCTCGTCCCTGGTCACCATGCCAGCGTCTAATGCAATTGACGAGCGCAGCAGGTCTGCCGCGGCCGACGATGACGGCACGGACCAGATCGGCTCCGACACGCCGCGCTCCGGCGTGGCCACGCCGCAACCGGACCTCCACGACAAGCGCCTCCCGGGGATCATGAGCTACTTTAACCAGGTTCGTCCCGCCTCTTTTAAACGCCTGCTCTCAGGCACCTTCACAATACCCTCTACTGGCGCCTCTTCCACCGCAAATACCCCCAGCACTGCTAGCACCGCAAGCACTGCCCGGTCTTCCACCTCTGCTGCCACCACCACCACTGTTGCTGCCTTTGCCGCCACCCCGCCGCTCCAATGCGAGCACGAGTCCGAGTCCGCCCCGGTGCCACCGTCCGACCCCGCCGATCCGCCGAGTCCGACAGCCGCCAGACAGCCGCCCGCAAGAGCATCAATACCACCACCAGCAAGAACAACAACAACAACAACAACAACAACAACAACGGCCACGCCGCTGTCTGCCGAGCTCTCGCCGCCCATCTCGTCATTGTCTACATCGCCATCGGCGAGCAACCTGTCCACGACACCTATGCCAGGAGGCAGGCCATCCTCCACTGCCACCAGCAATCTACCTGCCTCCACCATGGAGCCTGGAGCTGTCCAGACACATGCCGACGATCTCCCTGCAGACGATGGACCCCCACTTCTGCCACACGAGAGGCTGGACCCTCCACGGCAGCAACACCCTCTCCAGCAGCAGCAGCAGCAGCAGCAGCAGCAGCTGTCGCCGTCCCCATCGCCGCAGTCGCCACGGGAAGACACAGGCGCCGCGTCGTCGGCCTCGTCCTTGCTGCACCCGTATCCGACGCCACCTGCGTCTGTGCGTGGTGTAAGTGGGGGAGGAGCACCCGGCGGAATGCGAGGAGGGGACGGCGAGGGAGAGAGCGGCAGAAAGGATGGCACCAGCGGCGGCAGCAGCAACAACAACACCCCCAACCCTCCCTGGGAAGCACAGTGGACCTTCCGCCACAAGAAGAGCATTTCCGATGTTCCTGATACCCGGACACACCACCAGGAGCCGACCCTGCCAACACCGCTTGAGGGCGTCGTCACTCCCTCCAGCGTGCTGGCACGGCACTTCTCTGTGCCCACCATTCCTCCCGTTCCCTCCGTCTCTTCTGCCCCCCCTGCTTCTTCTGCTTCGTCTGCTTCTGCTTCTGCTTCTGCATCTGTTTCTGCCTCTGCTTCTGCGTCGTCTGCCTCTGCCTCCGCATCCACATCTGCCTCCGCCTCTGCCTCTGCGTCCACCGTCTCCTCTCCTTCCCTGGACACACGGGGCCTTTCGCACACTTCTTCCACCACCAATGTCACCACTACCGCCTCCGCGCTTTCCTCCCGTCCCCCGCCATCCACTACCACTGCCCAGCAAACCTCATCTCCCTCATATTCCCGGAATGCTTCTGTTGGCAAGCTGAAGAAGCTAACTGTTATGGCACGTGAAAAGAGCGGCCAATCTACACCCACCCGATCCATGTCGACGGCCCAGGCGTCCCAGATGGACACCACCGGATCGACCCCCTCCGGCACTCTCACCCCCCAGGAGCCTGGAATTGGAGAGGACGAGAGCTGCCGCACTCGCACCAACTCGTCTACACCCACGCCCTCCGGAGCCCAGGCACCTGCTCCCAAGGGCAAACTCACCATCAAGATCACCGAGGCCCGCGGTCTCCGGAGAAGCCGCGACCCGTACGTCGTTGCTGTCTTCCAGCGGAGCGAGCTGATCTCAAGTGGACCGCGCCCGGTCGAAGAGGACGAAAATACGGTCATCACCAACGCCATGGGCGGGATCCCCATTCAGCGCCAAGGTAGCGACACTGGGCGTACCCCCATGGCCATTCCCATGCGCAGCCGTCAGAGCAGCAATACGAGCGTGACAGACTACAACAACTTCCGCAGCCGGTCCATTCGGCAGTCCCTGACAAACCCAAAGTGGGATGCCGAGGCAGTATTGTACGTTCTTCCCCCAGTTGCCTTTTGCACACCTGTGCAATATATATATATATATATATTCAGTCATTCGCGTGCCTCCTTATGCCTGCTATCGTGCATGTTGCTAACAGCATCCCAGTGACGTTGTCGACTCCAACATGCTCGTCGACGTGTCTGTCTACGATCACGCCGCAACCGGGGAGGAGTTTTTGGGTCACGTCGATTTCCAAGCGAATTCCTCGGTCCAGGAGGGTCCCGTCCGCGGCTGGTTCCCGCTCCGGGGCCATGCCGATACCATTGCCGAGAACACACCCACCGGCGAAATCTATGTCGAAGCACTGTACCAACGAACCGAGCGCAAGCACTTTGGGCCCGACGATTTCGAAATTCTGCGGCTGATTGGTAAGGGCACCTTCGGCCAAGTCTACCAAGTTCGCAAGAAGGATACTCGACGCATCTACGCCATGAAGGTTCTGTCAAAGAAGAAGATTGTCCAGAAGAAGGAGGTCGCCCATACCGTGGGTGAACGGAACATTCTTGTGCGCACTGCTACCTCCGACTCGCCCTTCATTGTCGGTCTGAAGTTCTCCTTCCAGACTCCTTCCGACCTCTATTTGGTCACAGACTACATGTCTGGAGGCGAATTGTTCTGGCACCTGCAGAAGGAGGGCCGTTTCGAGGAGGGTCGGGCCAAGTTCTACATTGCAGAGCTGATTTTGGCCATTGAGCATCTGCACAACAACGACATTGTCTACCGCGACTTGAAGCCAGAGAATATCCTGCTGGATGCAAACGGGCACATTGCCCTGTGCGACTTTGGCCTTTCAAAGGCTAATCTGACCAAAGACGATACTACGAACACCTTTTGCGGCACCACCGAATACTTGGCTCCCGAAGTCCTGCTAGACGAGGCCGGATACACCAAGATGGTGGATTTTTGGTCTCTGGGTGTGCTCGTGTTCGAGATGTGCTGCGGCTGGAGCCCATTCTATGCTGAAGATACCCAGCAAATGTACAAAAACATTGCATTTGGCAAAGTCCGCTTTCCCAAGGACACCCTGTCAGCCGAGGGTCGCAGTTTCGTTAAGGGCCTGCTCAACCGCAACCCAAAGCATCGCCTCGGTGCCACTAAGGATGCCGCCGAACTGATGGAGCACCCGTTCTTTACGGACATTGACTGGAATGCGCTCTCCAGGAAACTCATCACGCCACCATTCAAACCCAAGCTCAAGTCGGACACGGACGTATCCTACTTTGACCCCGCGTTTACCGACGCCATGGACAAGAGTGGCTCTCTCAATGAGCGTGCCGCCGCTCTTTCACGTGGTATCGCCACATCCACACCACTCTCACCATCAATGCAGGCCAATTTCCAAGGCTTTACATTCGTGGACGAAAGTGCGCTAGATGACCATATGCGCGGACGTGGCTATGGAGGCGATGAGGATGACTACATGGAAGACGCAAACTATGGTCGGAGGGATGATACGGATTGGGACGATATGAACGATGTCGATCCACGTCGTCTGAGCCGGATGAGCGGCATTGTGCGAACAACGACTAACGACGAGCAAATGGTTGGCAACTCGCAGTTTGATATGTAGACCGCGACGGAGTGCTTACGGTCTCCTCAACATGACACCCACCTCCACTCCTTGTGTGTGCGTTTTCCACCCTGGAAGAGAGAAAGATGCAGAAGAAAAAGAAAAAGAAAAAAGGGACGAGAATATATTTGACCTCACGACATATTATGCGACACATTTTCATGGCATTGCTGCATTTGAAAGGGGGGGAATGGCGGGTATCTCTTTATGTGGATTGCATTTGTTGGGCTCTGGCAGAAGAACAAAACAAAAATCAAACCAGACCCTGGTTGGAAGGCAACGGCGTTCTTTTTTCTTTTTTTTTACTCCCTCCCTTTCTTTCTTCTAACGGTTCATCTTGTCCCATGTATTTCCTATCCACCGCAGTGTTGGGGACTTTCGCGAGAGCATTGTTGATACATTGTATTCTTTCTTTCTCCAATTACTTCTCACTGTTCCTCGGCAAGTTCCTAGTCGCTCCCCCCTGTTCTTCTGCCCCCCCCTCCTGTTGCCACTTGCTCTCCACTAGTTTGTCTTCTCTGTTCTCTACCTCTTTAGTACTCCCGTGTCTAGTCGAGACGGATAACTTCAAACGACAAGCCCGTAGGGTTTGCCTACCATTCACCCATATGGTGGTCTAGCAACAGGGACAGAAACGAGGCAACAGGGGTTTTTATCAACCCTCATCCATGTGTGTCTGGTCGGCTGGTTCTAATATTTTGCTATTGCGGCCGATGTATCTAAAACAATGAACAGCTCGACCTCGTTGGTATCCCCCAAGGCCCGGAAGCTGCGTTTCTCTTTGTGGAGGAGGAACTGTGTATAGCAAGACAGCTCTCTATGGTTTCTTCTGCTGTTTTGATTTCTTTTTTATAGTTGCCGTTGTCGTACGGGACAGATACCCCCCCGAAAAAAAATGAAAAGATCATCAACTGCCAAAGATATATATTATGTGTTATGCTGAGTGAGATCTTGGCGAGATGGCACCTGAGTGTACAGACCAACGGAGAAGACATTCATCCCGTAAAAGTATATCGTCTCGTAATATGGTACCGATAGACGTTACAGTGGTCATTGTAGAAAGAAAGCAAAAATGCGAAGAAAGAATCATCGTCGGGGACGGACAGGCGTGGGCATGCGTCTAGATATCAAATGTCAATATCCGCTCAGAACCACAACACGACTGGACGCAACCGAGCCCCAAGACAGACTACCATACAGAGTTCGACGTCTGCATGGGCTTGTCGTTTCTGCCCAAGAACACATATGGGTTGCATAGAGACAAGACCGGCCCTTGCTGTTGGGAAGAAGAGCCAAAAAAAAAAAAATTGAAAAAAATGAAAAAAAAAATGAAAATATAAAAAGGGAGTTAGATATAAAATTTGTACACGTTATTTTGTTTTCTGTTTTATAACTATTGTTGACAAAAAAAAGCCGCTCTCTCCTCTCTCTCTCTCTCTTTTATCTTTCTCCCTCTCTCAGTCTCTCTTTTCCGTCCCTCAGACAGGCAAAAGAAAGAAAAAGAGAGAGCTGGAGAAAAGAAGAAGCGTCGTCCCCAAAATCCCCGAGCACCGGCCGCCTCCTGTGCCCTCTCTCTCTCCGTCTGGGTTCTTCCGTGAATATTCCTCCGTCAGGAGAACTGAAGAATCCCGAGATCTCTCTCCCGTCTACCCATCTCCATTATACCAAATTCCGCCCACCTTTCCCCGGTCCATTTCCGCTCATAGAGATGAATCGATTGTCGTCATATGCACACGAGTTTTTCTCGTGTCCTTTTTTTTCCCCAGTAGTTCTCTAGTGGTGGGCCTCCTCCGTCTCGTCCTCCTCGACCAGCCAGTCTTCCACGACGGGGGCCGCAGCACCGTCCACAGGCGTCTCCTGGCCCTCAACCTCGACGGCCATCGTCTCGTACTCCTGCAGGCTGCTGGCGAGGTCAGCCTCTTCGGGCGACGCGGGGGTGGCGGGCAGCGAGAAGGTGGCGACCTGGCCCTGGGCGTCCTCGGGCTTGACGGCGGGGACCTTATAGGCCTTGAGCTCCTTGAGGTAGAGTTCCTGGACGAAGTCGGCTAGAAGGGAGGTGTTAGCAATGAGACGCAGATTGGGGAAGCAGACGTCGCAGTTTGAGATTGAGGAAGAAGAGGCCGTGGATGAGTAAGGGCAAAACGGGCAGAGCAAGAGGGCAGAAAGCAAGAGGCGCGAGGTTGGATCGCAACGTCCGAATGGCCACCACAACGGGGTAGGCGACGCGGCCAATTGTCACTCCTCTCCCCCTCCCCTCTCTCCGCTCCCTCAATCTATGTGTTCCCGGCCTCTTTCCATTCTGTCCTCTTCCCTCCTCGAGATGTTCATCCGCCTCCTAGGGGGGTAGGGGCTGTGGGAACTCACCCCGTCGCGACACGGTCGGCACGATAAATGTCCGCACCGGAACAGCGGCCATCCGGGTCATCTGGGTCGAGCGCGTCACCGCACCGAAAGCCCGGCGGGTCTAAAAAGAAAGAGAAACAGAGTTAGCGATACACATCCATGATGAGATCGTGGGGCCGTGACGGCGAGGTCGTCGAGCTGTGGTTTCTCCCTCTCTCGATCGAAAACCTCCGAGCGTCCGAAGGTCGGCTAGAAAGCTTCTCAATTGGTGGAGCCGGAGAAACGAGGGACAATCGGGAAAAGAGCCCCCAAAAAAGAAAAAGGCAACACATACAGCAGTGCGAGAGATGGAGAGCATCGTGTCGGAAGAGGCGGGGAGGAGGGAAAGGAGATGTGAGAAAGAAAAAAAAATTGAGGGGAGATGGGAATTGATTTTCCAGGGACGGTGTGGTGTGGTTTGGTCGTCGATGGGTTGTATCGTGTGGTTTTCGACCGAATCGATTTGAGGAAGAGAATGGCGGCGGGATGGGAAAAACGAGTTTCGGGGCGGGAAAAAAAAAATACACCCGCCAGAAAGGGAGTTGTAGGGAAAAGCAGGGAAAAACGAGGGAAAAACGGGGCTAGTCAACTACGGTTTGGAGCACTGCGTATTGACTAGTTGGAGCTTGTGTTTTTTTTCCCTCATTGGGTGTGGGTAGCTCCCTCCTCCAGCTTGTTCCCTTTTGCGCGGCTGGTCCGGCTATAAGGCAACGTGATTGGTCACGTGCAGCTCCCTGATATCAGATATCAACTGCCCGTCCAACCAAGCCTCACCGCTCGAGAACGTACAACACAGCAATTCATGCCCAAACTTAACTTTTTTTTTTCGAATTTGCTGGGACATCATTGGCTTCTAACAATCCTTGTATTTCTTTTCTTATCTTTTGCGTCGCTTAGCACAGGGATTACCTGGAGGTTTCACAGAGGGCGGTGACGCCTGATCACAGATAGAATGCGAGCACGAATTAGCTTTAAGAAAAAGGCCGTGAGCGTGTGCGTGTGTGTGTATGTCTTGGGGAAATGTAGAGCTATCTATGCCTGTGTCGACGCGCAAAAGCCCATGCGGTGTGTATTTGACCCCTTTCCTGAGATCCCGAGTCGCCAAAACCCAGCCATGAAGGCGAAAAGTCGAAAGAATGGGGAAAAAAAACAAGGGAAAAAAAAAGCACATATGTCCAATTTTTTGTCTCAAGCAACGCGTTCACATCAAATATTGTCCCCGAGGAACCGCGGCAAAGGAAATACGCCGTGCAAAAGAAGAAAACAAGAAAACAAGAGAAGAAGAGGGGAAAGGGGGAAAAGGAAAAAAAAAGTTGGTCGTGTCATGTCTGCTCTATCATCTGTATCATTCGGCACTCTCGCCCAAATTCTGTTTTGTCTCGTTTTTCTCGAGTCGTTGATATAGGTATTTACCCCCTTCCATTCGTTTTAGTCGTACCGCCATTCAGTGCGGTACCCGGTCCCAGTCTGCTGCATCGGCGGTGACGATTGTGACGACGATGATGTGTAGCCATTGCTGTTGCTGCGGGCCCTGTGCTTCTGTTGCCGCTGGGACCTGCTGCGGCTCGGGTTCCGCCGCGGCGGCGGGTAGGTATGGAAGCCCGGGTCCACAGCGGCAGCGTGGCCGCCCGTGCTGTTCCTGTTGCGGACCACACCACCACGGGGTGCGTTCTTGGTTGTGGCTGCCGCTGCCGCCGCACCACGCCGGTCGGCCAGCCAGCACGATCCCGCCACTTTGGCGGCCACGTAGACCAAGAAGAGCACGGCCGCGCCGACGGCATAGCCGATCTTGGCATTGCGCGACTCGGCGGACAGCTTGAGGCCCAGGCCGCCGTTCACGATCCCCAGCACCATGAGGACGCGGCCGAACCAGATGTGGACGTGGCTCACGATGCCGCGCGACTGGTGGCGCACATAGTGCCGGTGGTGCATGTAGCCGAGCCCGGGCTGGATGCCCATGGCCGCGACAACAACAGTGCCGAGCGCGGTGTGGGTGAGTGCCGGGCCCAGATAGAGCTCGTGCCGCTGGTTGGCGGCCACCACGCCGAGAGCGAAGCCGGCCCACATCAGCAGGTACGAAACACCCTGCCAGGCGCCGTGGAGGGCCCAGTGGCCGACCAGTGGCATCAGCGCCGAGCCGAGCGGGTACAGCGCCGCCATGACGATGCACATCACAACCGCATGGGCCACCAGGATGGTATGGCTGGGCTTGGCGGAGGAGCCTCCACTGGAAGGGGCGCCGCCGCCGCCGGCGTCGCCGGCGCCACTGGTGCTGTTGCCAGAGCTGCCGCTGCCGCTGCCGCTGCCGCTGTCGGTGAATGGGTTGCTGTCGCTGCCGATCGTGGCTTGGGTCAGATCGAGCGTGTACTGGTCGGTGTCGTCGTGCTGGGCCAGGTTGGCCGCCCGGTTGGTCGTGGCCAGCGAGCTGCCCTCCTTCCAGGCGCCGATCCAGTTGGCGTCCGTGCTCGTGAGCGACAGCTGGCTGCCGCTGCTGCCCCACGACTCGCAGTCGCTGCACATGACGTTGGCGGTCATGACGCCGTTGGCGACGCCGCTGCCCGCCAAGAGCGACAGCTTGGCGGCGGTCGAGCTGGTGTCGAGCGTGGGCATGACGTGGTTCGTGCCGAGACGCGGCGAGAGCGTCACGTTGCCGCTGCCGTCCTGGTAGATGATAAACATGTTGGAGCCTGCCATCCGCGAGCCGGTGCCGAGGGCAACCCACGCATACGATGTTGGGGCGGTGATCTGGAAGTAGATGTTGCCGGCGCCGGAGCTGGCAGTGGTGTCGGGAACGCCGACGGCATAGCAGACGTCGGTGGCCCCGGACGGACAGTGGCTGACCGTGGCAGAGGCACCAGTGGTTAGGGCTGTGAGAGGCGGGAGAGATGAAGTAGTATTAGCAAGATGTTTGTGTGAATTCCATGTCTTCTTGTTTGCACTCGTTTGTAGGAACATACCGATGGCAACGGCAAAGGCCGCGAGAGGCTGCGATAGTGACCGCATTGTCTGTCTGTTGTTCTTGGTCTTGGAAGGGGTTTGCAAGGACCAAACAAAAGAAGCAAACGAATAGGATGAAAAAAAAAAACAAATACAGAAACAGAGGAACAAGAGACAAGAAACAAGAGAGGCCAAGTGATAGGGGGTGATGACTGTGAAATAGGTCTTCCTTTTTTGTTTCCACCTGTGCCAGCCAACAAGATGGGGCAAGTCAGACTTGTTCACACTTATAGACGCGATGTCAGGCTCTCTCTGCCGGTATGTATATCCCAGTGCACGTATGAGACCAGGTGTGGCGTACTATGTATAAGAGTGAGATTTAAGTCGACACGCAGGTCGGAAAGCCGTAGGGAGGGGGGCGGGGGGGTGGTAGGGGTGTGCGAGTAGAACAGCTGGTGACTTACGCGGTCGACAGGGTGTATAACGGCTGGTGTAAGTCGTGGGGGAGAAGGCTGGAGGTAGCAGCGCAATATTGCCAAGCCGAAGGTCCCCAACTAAACAGAAGAGGCTGTTACCAACCAAGCGCAACTGGCTGGTAGATGATAAGGATCATAATCAAAAACAGAGAGAAGAGAGGGAAAATATATACCCATGAAGGGGGGAAACAATAGAAGCTGGTGTCAAGCAAGGCAAGAGGGTTTAGTGACACAACTGCGTGCATCAAAGCACCGGGGGAGTGACACACAGGTAAAAACACTAAAAGACCAAAGGGGCCAACTCTACGAGACTAGCTGCGAACACAAGAAGTACGGAAACTGACGGAGTCATTAGATGCGGCGGGACACTCGGGGTATGTATGTGTCCACCTGGATGCACTCAACCGAAGCAGACGAGAGCATCCTCATCACGGGAAAAAGACCAAAAAGAAAAGACTGGTCCTCCCGCACCAGGGGCCAGAGATAACCAACTCAAAACACGAGATAAAAAATCACGACCGAGTAAAACGAGCGAACATCAGACATGCACAAGAGATGTGCAACTCCGAGAGTCCGGGTGAGACCCGGGGCGCAAGGCTAAGAGGCTAAGCATGAAAGAAGAGAGGACCTCTCGGACTAGGAGATGGGGATGGTAGCAGCGGCAGCTGCAGGACGACATGACCCAAAACAATTACATGCTTAAGAGGAAGGGGCGTACGTAGATCCTCACCAAAAAAAAAAGGAACCGCTTCAAGGGAAGCGCCCGTGGCTTAGACCAGGGTCAGATCTGGCCTATCTCACGAGTTCTTGGCGTTCATAATTCTGATGCAGGGCCACGCGTCTTCTCGTCTTCTTTATTGGGGCCATTGACCAGGAGGGAATGGGTCAGTGAACCGGCTGGACGACAAAGAATTAGGTGATGATCTCTCCAAGGGTGGTTGAGAAAGGGGGGGTGTAATGTTCCTTGAGGACAGATAGAGATAGAGAGAGAGGCAACCGACAGAACAGCAGGCCACGGCCACCCAACTCGGCACATGAATTGGTCCATCGGGCACCGGGTAGACTGGTTGGTCCTTGTGGAGGGGAGGGTGTCAGACTGTAAGATAGAGCCTCAGGGACGAAACCCCCAAAGGGAGGAGTCCAAGTGGCTGATAAGCATATGCTATGTAACTAGTAAGTGCGTGTGTGTGTGAAAGGGACGAATGGGGCACAGCAGAAAACAAATCAGAGCATGTTCGAACAAGAGACAGAAAACAGGACATGGGCGAGGAAGAACGCAGCCGAGGCCGAGCAGTTTCTGGGTGTGACCCGTCTGACGGCAGACCAGCAGGAAACAAAAACAGCAATGTAGAAGAAACACACAAAACAGGAAATCGCCCTCCCTGAGCAGAGACTTTTCAGAGAGCCTGCAGGAACTCGGGCCAGGCTGGGCTGGCTGAACAGGATGAACAGGGATGAATGCCGAGGCCGGCATGCTGTTCGTGAATGCAGCCAAGAGTGGCTGCTGGCAGGGCATACGTATACCGGGATGCAGATGGTGACTCTGTGAAGAAAACATGGGGGGAGCAGGGCCAGCTCTGGATTCGGGAGTGGCACCTGGAGGCCGTTTGGCCGTTTCAGACGGCCTGGGGAGAGTGTGTGATGAGAACCGTGGCAGGGATGTTGCTCAAGACAGCATCCAGTGGGAATACTACTCGTACAACGGTCTAGCCAAGGAAAGACCAATGCTCACATCGGTCACTAAAGACGAGCGGAGTCGAGGCTTGGTGCACGGGACAAACGGGGACTCGACAGTCCATAGATACGCTGTGCTCAGACGGCAGGCCACGCGTTGCATGTCTGCCAAGAAACAACTGCACACCGCAAACAGCCACTGGTGAAAAGGCTGAAAGAAATAGCAGTGACTAGCTACATAATAGCAGAAAAGAAGGAGGCGTTTGGCGGCATTCCTTCCCCAGAAAAAAGTGCAAAGTCAATGCCAAGCACGAATCGATTTCCACATTTGGGAAAGGATGACCGTAGGGCCAACGAACGGGAGCGGACGCATTTGCAAAAAAAAAGGGAAAAAAGGACCAGTCATTGGGGGCTGTGTTGTTGTCTTTGTTTGTCAGGGCTGACATTCTGCTTTGTGTTGTGCTGTGGCTACCTGGAGTTGTCTTGGCTCTTGCGTATCTTTGGACTGTTCTCTTTTTGTTTCTGGTCATTTCTCCTTTTTTTTTTGCTTTCCTCCCTAACTCTATATTTTCTTTTTTTGGCCTGAGACGGCTCTCCGCCCAACTCGGGGTCGGGCCAACTGGGAGGAACAACTCCCAGTTGAAAAAAAAGAGAGACAAGTGAGATTCTGTCAGATTCACCAGAAGGACATGCAATGTTTCAGACAAGTTGTACCTGGCACTGAGGACACTGCCCGAGGGAAGGAGCCAGACGGGACGGAAGACATTCGTTGAGACACGAATCCCCTTCGCTCTTTCCCTCAAATAGAATTGCTTTATTTTTGCTCTTGCCTGGTCGTTCCTTCCAGTGTGACAGTTTGGGGTAGAAAAGATAGAGAGAGGGTGGATGAGTTAGTTATCTGCAGGTTGTGACTGGCTGGTCCGCAGAAGGAATGGCCAGCCAAGCCTGGACAACAGTGGGCTCGCAGTGGTCTTTTGTACGAGCACACCCCTGTCATCCTGGCACTGTCATCCTGGCAGGGAGGGACGCGTAGAGGCTCCACAAAATAACAACATAAACTCGTACTCGTCGTTAGACATAAATTTAAACATATAGTTAACCCATTGATTATTTGAACGCCCATTCTCGTACACCTGGGCATTTTTCTTCAGCCCACATCAGCCATCACCACCACATTATGCCCACACTTGGTCTGCCAGATCTTGGAGCCCGTCCACGGTGATGCGCACATCACGCTCACCGCGGCTCCCGTCTGCAGGACGGAGGAAAAGGAGGTCAAACTCCAGAACCAATGCGCCACTGGCCACTGTATAGGAAGCCGGGACGCTGCCCGGAACCGGGGCGATCTCGATCTCTTGACGGAGGATAGGATCAAGACCAGGAGTGCTGCGCGTTGCCGTAGCACCGGGTCGACCTCGCGGAGCCCCTTCCGTATACTTCTCAATGACAATCTTTTTTTCTGCCCCGATCAGCTTGACCAAGAGGACGATGTTCACAGCATGCTCGGACGCCGAAAACCACCAGCGCATGGTGCGCCTCAAACTCCCCAGCGACTGGCTGTAGCCAGCTTCCATCACCAGTGTGGGCCACCCAGCGCCGTCGCGGGCGTCTCGTGGGAGCCCGCAAGAGTCGCCTTCGCCCTCGTCCTTCCCGCCATCGCGCTTGTAGGTGGTCGACCCGCGCTCTCTCCAGGCTTTGCGAGGCAGGCCCATCGATGTCATGTCGTCTCTCATGTAGAGGTAGAGTGTTCGATGTGCCTCTTCGTGCGGACTAGAGGGGGCGGTGATGTACAGGGTCTTCTCCGCGGCCCTGTAATGAAATTTGAGTCCGGGTAACAGCTTGCTGCGTTCCTCGCTGAGCTTGGAGTAGTGCACAGGCGATACGTCTGTCTAGCCAGAACCAGGGGTGGAAAACAAACGTCAACACTTGTGAGCAGGGGCGGTTGGGATGATCACGTCGGCCTATGAGCAAAGAGCAACGTACCCTCTACAACAATGAAGTCGCCCGCGAGAGCTCGAAGCTCTGCTGACAGCGCTTCTCTGCTCGAAAAATGGACACGCGTGTCCTCTGTCGGTGACATATTCGGGGTTTTGTGTGTGTGTGTGTGTGTGTGTGTGCTGAGGCAGACTCTGGTGAGCCGACAGGCGTTGTCGATCGTGAATCGCGAGCAACTTCCATCGCGTTAGAATAAAGATGGTGATGGTTTGAAGAGAAACAACTTTGATGAAGAAAGGCTGGTTCGATGTTAGGTCGAGTGGGAAAATTCATACCGTCAAGTTAGGCACCAGTCGCAATCGGTGAAACAAGAAGTGGCGGGCAACTCATGTAACACAAGGCCGCAGACTCTGACCCGCCTGGCCAAAGCAAAGACCAGATGAGGCATCGAAGAAGAGAACTTGCCCTGAACGGGAGCCTGATCTTCCGTTACCCGGGTCCAACGAACACAGTCAAGCAAACATCACAGTAGACGGACAGTGAATGCATGTCCACACAGTAACCCAGTCTGACGGTGGCCTTACGTAACCAGACACAAGGGATAGCTGGGTTTGTAACATCTGCAAGTCGGATTAGACGCTCGTCATCCCCCCACACTACGGCCGATCTCCAGGCAAGATCCCGAGCAGCTCCCAAGGCAGCGTCCTGCTGCGCAGCAATGCAAATTAGTGATTTGGGGGAACCACTTACACGCCATCAGGCACAGCCCAAGCCGCGGAGCAATTGACGGCCCGCCTGGCTGGGACGAAGTGAGCCTGGAATGCAACGAAATGTTGCCTTGGGTGGCACACACACGCACATACAATGATACACACAGAGAGGATTAACCCCGGATTTTGCCTGAATAGACTTGCCTCATTCTCTCTCTCCCTATCTCTAGTCTAGTCTTTGTCTCTGATCTAGAGATTGAAGTCTTTTCTGGAATCTCGTAAACGAAAACTGTAGTTATGCCGGCTAGTGTATGCAAAGAATCATATGAAAGAATAACGACACAAGCAAAGAAAACGGAGTGTATGCAAATCGTCAAATGAAGAATAAACAACAGAGGCAAAGAAAAATACGAAACAAAGACACAAAACAACGCCCAGCATCCAAACATCCAAACATCCAGACATCCCGACATCTATACCCCCCCCCCTAATCTATGATTTCAGGTTCCCAACAAAAGACTTAAACAAGAAAATGAATTGCACCCAAATAGGAAGGTTGGTTCGTGCTTCCCTTTCTCTTTCTCTCTTCCCCACGTCCCTCGCACAAATCTCCCAGACCAGAAATCGTCATCGGGCCGCTGCGCCTCGCTCTCTCCCGCCCCCCAACAAGAGACACGGCAATTCTCTCACACTCCCCTGCCCCCGAGGATTCACGCCATCATCGGAAAGTTGCTGTCGTTCAGCACACTCGTGCTCGCCACAAAACTGAACCCGCCAAATGGATCATCCTTGAAGCTGCTGCTGCTGCCGCCCGCGCCGTCCGCGCCAGTGCCTCGTCGGCCGCGCACAGCCACAGGGCTCCGCGCACCGCCGCCCCGGCTGCCGCGGCGGCCGCTGCCTTCCATGGCCTTGGATCCTGTTGCTGTTGATGTCGTTGCTGCTGCTGAGGCTGCGGCTGCGGCTGCGGCTGCCGGCGACAAGGGCGAAATCACCGGGCTCAGGGCCAGCTCGGTGAACTCGGGCGCAAAGTTCTCCGCCAGCTCCGGATCCGTAATGACCGGCTGGATGGGCGGCTCGAGCTGTCGGGCCTCCAGCCGCTCCCAGTTGACGCGGCGGAAGAAGCGGTGGGACTTGATGGTGGCGAGGTCCTTGGGCATGTGGGCGCCGAGGCGCTTGCGGGGGTCCTTGCGCAGGAGGCGCGTCAGCAGGTCCTTGGCGTCGGGCGTGAGAAAGTACGGCAGGACCAGCTTCTGCTTGACAATGTTGTCCTGGATCTTGGCATTGTTGCGGCCCCGGAACGGCGGGTGGCCCGTCAGCAGGTCGTAGCCCAGCGCGCCAAACGACCACCAGTCGACGGCGCGGCCGTACCGCTTGCCCAGCACCACCTCGGGCGCCATGTACTCGACCGTGCCCAGCATCGAGTGGCAGCAGCTGGCGTCGTCGCTGTCCTCGCCGTTTTTGTTGTTGGCGGCATCGTTGTTGTTGCCGCAGCCCGGCAGAGCCACCTTGGACAGGCCAAAATCGGTCAGCAGCAGGTGGCCCTCGGCGTCCAGCAGACAGTTTTCCGGCTTCAGGTCGCGGTACACCACGCCGAGCGTGTCGTGCAGGTGCGACAGCGCCAGCACCATCTCGGCCATGTAAAAGGCGGCGGTGGGCTCGCTGAACATGCGCTCGGCGCTCAGGTGGGTAAACAGCTCGCCGCCCTGGCCGTACTCGAGGATGAGGTACAGCTTCTCGCGGTCCTGGAAGGCGTAGTAGAGCTTGACCACAAACGGGTGCCGGTTGACCGACTCCAGGATCTGGCGCTCCGTCTTGGTCTGCTCCACCAGCTTCTTATGCACGACCAGCGACGCCTTCTTGAACTGCTTCTGCGCGTACAGCCGGCCCGTCGAGTGCTGCTTCACCAGCAGCACCGTGCCGTACGAGCCCTTGCCCAGGCACCGCAGCGGCTCAAAGTCGTCGGCCGTCATTTTCTTGTGCGGTGGGTTGTTGTTGTTGCTGTTGTTTTTGCTGCTGTTGGCGGTGGTGCCAGTGCCAGTGGTCCCCGTCGCTGCCGTCGCAGTGTTGTCGTCGTCGTTGGCAGTGGTTTCCTCCAGCGGAGTAGTTTCAGCAACATCCACAACACCAGCAGCAACAGCACTGGCGGCCACGTCCTCCACCCGCTCCGCACTGTCTTTGTACTCGGCCGTCTTCTCGTCTTCCATGTCGAAGGTGTCGGGAACACCTGCCGTTTCCGCTGCCGCGTCTGCCTTCGTCCGGTCCAGGTCCATGTCTCCACAGACCAGGCCGTCCTCGATCGTCCAGCGCACGTTCTCCCGCACGACGCTGTCGCTGACAAAGTCGTTCTCGAGGTTGATGATGTAGCGCGTCGAGCCGTTGCGAAGCGTCGTGCCGGGGCCGCCCTCGTCGGCGCTCGTGTTGCTCGAGATTTCGTGGCTGTTGCTGCGGCTGCTGCCCGTGTTGAGGCGGCTCGTGGAAGACGAGTCGTCGTTCTGGCTGTCGGAGCTCTTGTGGTAGGGCGTCGTCTTCGTCGCAGCAGCAGCAGCAGCAGCAGACCCCCGCTGCTTCTTCTTATCCGAAGACAGCGGAGAGGCCATGCGCATGGTCCGGCTGAGGGCCGCCTCGGTCTGGTTGGTCACGATCGGCTTCGGGCGCGGCTTCGAGATCGGAATCGGGATCGGAATCGGAGCCGGCGAGCTGGCCCGCGACGACGCCGCCGACGTGTCCAGGCTGAGCGAGTCGACCTGCATGCGCAGCTTGGCAATACCACTCACAGCCGGCGATCCGGCCGGGCGCAGCACAGGGCTGCAGTTGGCGCTGACCACGTCGTCGAGCACGGGCATGCGCTTCTTGCGGTTGCGCCGTGCCGAGACGCTGCCTCCGCTGCCGTTGACGCTGCTGGTGACGCCGTAGTCGCTGTCCTCGTCGCCCGAGGTCACCGGCGTGCCGTGGAAGCCGCGCACGGTCGTCAGAGCGTGAGGTGGAGCATCCATGGCTTTCTTCTTCTTCTTCGAAGAAGCGGTGGGTGGTGTTGTATTTCGGGGGAAAAATTAAGAGAACGAAGACCGCGCAGAAGAGAAAAGAGCTTTCTCGTCCGCCGGGGTTTCGATCACGCAAAAAAAGAATTGAAGGGCCTTGCCAAGCCCAGAGTCCTCAAGAGCCCCCTCAAAACGAGGTGTTTAAGGAACGTCGCCCCGTCGTCGCTCGGCGTCGCGGCGCGCCTCGGAGAGAAGATTTCGAAGGAGTCTCGAGGCAGTCAGCTGACGCATCTGGTACCGGAAGAAAGAAGGCGAGTTTTCGGCGTGAGGGCCTTGAATATGCATTGGCAAGGGGAGGACAGGGAGGAAAGAGGATAGGGGAGGAGAGTCGTGCTTGCGGTTTGTATTTTGGTGGTGGTGGTTTCTGTGACACAGGGTCGCGAGAAAAAAAGGAGGGAAGAAAAGAAAAGCAAAAACTAGAAGGAGGGAATCGGAAAAGGCACATGCTAGGCAGGCAAAAAAGAGTACTTAGTACTTTGTTAATAGGGCGGAGCACTTATTGGGGAAGAACTCTAAAAAAAAAATTTAAGGCGGAGAAAACACGCGGTCCCACATTAATGGAAAATTGCAGCGAGTCACAGCCGCCACAGCAGGCACACGCTGGCCATATCGAGTGTGGAGGGGGCGCTTCAGGCCGCTGCAGATCTTTTTTGAAATTTTCCCTTTCTAGGCACCCTGTTAAATTTCCAGCTGCCTGTAAATTACGTCAAGGGGCTGCCAGGGGGGGGGCTGGACCAAGCAATCTGCAGCGAGCAAATCATCGGCTAACAACGGCCGTTTCCGGTGCATTGTTGACAATAAAGACTTTTGCATAATTTTGACAGCCCATTTGACAGCCGACCATTCTTACTAATCCGCGCTCAGCCTGGACCAAATACACATGGTGTCTATGAATATGTGCACAAGCAATTCGTCTGTTTAATAATAACTGGTCTTACTTATCAAATTGCCACAATCTCGTGCAGACGTCGTGCACAGCTCGCTCGGCGGCGGAGATCTGCGCCGCCAGACAGCCGCGGGTTTCACTAATCATTGACCGGGTAGACGGATAGCCAGAGGGTGTTGCTCGGCTATGGCTATGGCAGGGAGCCCACACAAACACCTCCACAAACAAGTCTAAGACCGTCACCGCACCCGAAAAGTTCGGCCAAGGCTTTGGCGAGACCAGCCCTTTAGTAGAAACGTCGTTGGGGGGGGGGGGGGCTACTTCATCTCGCCTCGTGATCTTGCTGCAGTCAATCTGGGTATCGTAGTTTATTATTTTTTTTTTTGGCCCTGCAATAAATCACTCTTTTCCCCTATCGATCCGCCCCTAATATCAGTACAGCCCAGTTCCGTCGTCCCGTCCCCACAGCTTCACCGTCTTGTCGTGGCCACCGCTGACTATCCACTTGCCGTCCCGGCTGACGTCCACGCTCGACACGGGGCCCGTGTGTCCGTTCAGCGTCTGCACCAGTGCCCAGTCGTCTGCCGAGTGGATGTGGATCTTTTGGTCGAAGCCGCTCGACACAATGAACGTGCCCGACGTCTTGGGCCGCTCCAGTGTCAGGACGGTCTTCTCGTCGCTGCCGCCGCCCTCGCCCTCGCCGTTGGTGTTGGTGTTGGTGTTGGAGGTCTTCATCTCTGCCACCGGCGGCGGCGTCCCCAGCAGGGGGTCATCCAGACCCTTGAACCACCGAATGTCCGACACCGTGCTCGAGTGTGCGCCGATGCCGCCCGTCCGCGCCACCTTGCGGATGTCCCAGCACTTGACCCAGCCGTCGGCCGACGCCGTCAACAGCCGGTGGCCATCCGCACTCCAGTCGAGACCGTAGATCGGCTTAATGTGCCCGTCGAGGGGCCCGTCCAGGATCATGACGGTGCGGCCCGACCGCAGATCCCAGATCCGGCCGATGCTGTCCAGTCCCGCGCTTGCAATCAGCGACCCGTCCGAGTTGAAGCTGACGGCGTACACGCCCCGCGAGTGGCCCTCTTGTCGGAGCAGCTCGGCGCTGTTTGTGGTAGCACTGGATTGGGTGTTTTCTGTGGCTGACCCTTCTCCCATTGCGTCCTCGTCCTGCTGTCCCCCGGTCCCAATCTCGCCCGCTCGCTGCACGTCCCAGAGCCGCCAGGTCATGTCCTCCGAGGCCGACGCCAGGTACCGGCCCGACGGGTGGAACTCGACGCGGCATACCCGCTGCGAGTGTCCCGCCAGCGTAGCCACCGGCGTGTCCTGGTTCAGCGACCACAGGTGCACCAGGCCCTCGGCGCCGCCCGACGCCAGATTCACGGCGTCGGCGGATACGCCGGATTCGGGCAGCGTCGCGCCGGGGAACCACGACAGACCGCTGATCTTGCTGGTGTGGCCGCGCAGGGGCCGTACTGGTTCCAGGTCGGGCACGCGGTACAGCCCCAGGGAGCCGCCAAAGTTGCCGACGGCCACGTACTCGCTGTTGGGCGACAGGCGCGTCATGCTGATGTTGCGGTCGCCGATCGGCTGGCTGGCCTGCAGCTCGAACCCGCGCAGCTTGCTCTTGATCTGGTCGCGGAACTTGACGTGGGTCCGCAGCGGAATGGTCGACTCGGCCCGCTGGAGGGCGACTTGCTGTTGCGTGCGCGGCAGGCTGTACTGGGTCATGGCCACGCGCGCCTGCAGCAGAGCAGGCCCGCCCGGTGTGTAGAACTCGTCCTGTGTTTCCTCCTCGCTGTCGTCGCTGTCGTCGACGTCTGCCGCGTCCTCCATATCCACGTCTTCGCCGTCACCACCACCACCACGCGCACCTGCCGCGGCCGCCGCTGCCTGCTGCCGCTCAGCCACGGCGCCGGCCAGCAGATCCCGCAGACGCGCTTTCCGGTCGGGCGCCTTCTCGCCAAAGAGCGTCACCGGCTCGCCCAGCTCGCGCAGCTTCTCGCGGACCTTGGCATCCTCCTTGGGCACGGCGATGGTCGCGGCGATCTTCTTGCGGGCGAGCTGGGCGAGGAGCTCCGAGGCCTTTTCGGGGGCGATGCCAGAAGCCGTCGTGGGGATTTCGTAGTCATGTTCGAGTGCTTGCAGGAGACGAAAGCTTGTTAGAACAATAAGCACAAAGAGATGTATGGCATGGCAGCTAGAAAATAACAGTCAGACGCATCCAAGGCAAAAAAAAAAACACTTACGGACGCTGGCCAGGTCAATACGGCGGTCCTTTGTCACAGGTAAATGTCAGCAACCCGCGAGCGTCTATAGCCGAGAGACACACCGCTCGTACCTCTTCTTCTGCGTCCTCCACATAGGCCATCCGCGAGGGATGGATCATCCTGGCGTGCGGTCTCGAGGCGCGAGAGCTGCCTGGACAGCTCCCACACTACGTCGCAGGAATGCGAGCTCGGGAAGCGGAGTTGAGGGGCTCTGTGCAGGAAATAAACCCAGTATCGTTGCTCGCCGTGTCGAATTTTGCCGTTTGCCGACTCGTCGCCTGTTCTGGGAGTGCTGCTCAGCAAGAGGATGGACATGCCCGTCGCTCGTCTTCAGGGTCTGAAAAGTTGACTTTTTGGATGCGGCGTTGGAAAAAGTAGTGTCACGTGGGTCTACCTGTAAGCTAGTGACTCCTAACTGCTAGCGGCTCTAGTTACTACATAGTAACTAGTTAGTACTCCCACTCTTCCCAACAACCGACCCGAAGAGTTCCCCACACCCAAATCTTCGCGCACATGCTAACACAGCAGCCAACCCACTAAAAAGCCGACGCCAATCACGCCGTCCACAACCGACATTACCTTCTGTTGCAACGGTGCAGGGCTCGCTCCGCCGGCTCCGTGTTGCCTGTCGAACCACCCGAGCAACCCCTGGTTGCATTTTCTGCCTCTGCTCCTCCTGGTCTATTCCTGTTTTCCTTTTTTTTGTCACTCTTTCCTTTTTTTCCCGTCCTGGCACAAAGATATGGTGCAGCCGTGCGTCTGATGTCACGATACCTCACTCTCCTTCAATGGACTGCTGCTCTGATGCCCAGTGAAGACCAGCTGTAGTGTGGCTCCCTGCAGAGAAAAAAAGCGGCTGTTTGTTTCTTTCAGGCTTCCCGACCGAGCTGCCGAGAAAGCACCAGAGAAGCAAGGCAGCACAGGACGGACATTCCGCTGCCAAGAAAACACAATGAATCTCGATCTGGAAAAGCACCTCGTCTTTGTAAGTCAGGCTGTAGGCCCCTCCCCCTTGCCATATGAGAATGCACTACTAGCACAACCTTCGTCGCCCATTCAGACATAAAACCAACGGCCGTCAGCAAAGCTAACACAAACGCGTGCTCTCATCCTTCCAGTATGGCGCCTACCACCACAACCAGGTCAATGTGGCCATCCACATGTGTTGTGTGCTTCCCATCATGTTTACGTACTTTTGGATGGTCAGTCCTGTGATTTTTTTTTTAATCCTGTCTGTTGTCTTGTATATCGTATCCTCCCTTTGCTCACTCTCACTCTCCCCCCCCCTCCCCCCCCAAAAAAGGCATCCAACTCGCCCGTGCTCATCCCCCTTCCCTCTTGGCTCACCATCCCGAATCTGCCGCTGAACCTGGGCTCGATCGCCTCCATCGTCTACGGCAGCCTCTATGTGCTGATGGAGCCCGTTGCCGGCACCGCCCTGGCCATCCTCTGCATCGGCGGCGCCGCCTTGGGCAACTACGTGCTCGCCCACTTTGACGCCCGCGAGGTCAACTCCTACTGCATTGCCATCAACGTGGTCTGCTGGATCTTCCAGTTCATCGGCCACGGCAAGTTTGAGGGTCGTGCGCCGGCTCTGCTGGACAACCTGTTCCAGGCCATCTTCCTAGCGCCGCTGTTTGTCTGGCTCGAGCTGCTGTTCAAGTTCGGCTACCGCCAGGAGCTGCAGGGCCGCCTCGAGAGGGAGGTGCAAAAGGAGATTGCCAAGTTCCGGGCGTCTCGCAACGGCAACGCGGCCAAGAACGGAAAGGCTCACTGAGGGACGGACGACGTGTGGAGCGGCGCTCGTCTCAGACGCCGCCTGCCATCCATCCTTCATCCCTCTCCCCGTCCGTCCGTCTTCTCTATCCAGACTCTCCCTTTCTCCCTTTCTTCTTGGCCAGTCTCCGAATCGGTTGGCTGCTGGCGCATATGGGTAGCCAGGAGATCAATCGGCATGACCATCCAGTCCACTCTTCATGCCATGTACATCTCGCCATTCATGTTCATTCATGATCATACGCCCCATTCAAGCCAAGGCTATGATCCTCTCACTCTCTCACACTTCCAGCCCGTTTGCCAAAGCGGAAGCGATTCAACAGCTCGAATTACTGTTTACGGCCTTGAATCTACCAACGCGAATCAAATCCACCAACGCGAAATCAGGACACAAATTTTTTTTTTTTTTTCAATAACAATCATCGCAGGAAATGCAGTTGCACGACACGTTTAGGGCACACACATTTAGCAACAAAACAATATATATAAATCGACGCTTTGTTCTATCTCCTTTTTTGGCTCAATTTTGTTCTTACCTGCCTTGTTGGCTCTTGTTTCTTGCCCAGGGGCTTTGCTTGGTCAACCTGTCAGCTGTTCCCCATGTTTGATCCTCACTTACCGTCGTTACTTACCCTGCCGCTCGATACGGCTTGCGTCCTGGCACACAAATTCCAGGCTCTCAAGAGACTCTCGGGGCGATAGCGCTTGCCGGATGCGCGTGCTGATGTCCGACAGAGGACTACCCCGAGCCAATTCCAGCGCCAGCCCTGAGCTGGCGGCCGTCTCCTTGGCCTTGGACACCTTGGGCGGTTGGGCGGCGTCGTCGAGAAAGTGCTGTCGCGCATTGTCCGGCAGATTCGGGCGCGAACGCAGTTGCGGCAGGGACTTCGGTGGCTCTCGCAGAGGCAGTATTGGCCGAACTGGTAGTCCCGGCGGCGGTGGCGTTGGTAGCGGCGGCGGCGATGGCAGCCGCAGAGGCAGGATCGGCGCCGGTCGCGGCGGCTTTGGAGAAGGTGTCGGCTCACGTGTGTGCGCCGCTGTGAGGCGCGGCTTGGATGGCTTGAGGTGTTCCCGGGCTTCCTCAAGCTGCCGGTTGATGCTCTCACAGGCAATGGCAGCCGCAGCCGCCGAAGTCGTAGTAGGGGCATGTCTGGATGATCCCCTCGGAGGTACGGTCACCTTGCCAGACGAGTCAGTGGTTTGTTCTTGGGTTTTAGGAAGCCGTGGTCTCTCAGACGATGCTGCCGACGTGTTGGACGACACGGGTGTTGAAGTTTGCGAAGAGTTGGTAGCACGTGTTTTCTTCGAGAAAGAGGATCCTGAGGACGAAGAATGGCTGTTCTTCGAAGAAGAGGATCTCAAAGACGAAGATGGTGGTTTGCTGGACCCCGAGGAATGTGGGCCGTTCCTTGAGGGCGATGCCGCTGGCCTACTCGATCCTGAAGAAGACGGAGCGTTTTTCGAGGAGGAGGATCTCGAAGACGAACGAGAAACACTCTTCGACGCCGATGTCGGTGGCTTAGTAGACACCGAAGAAGACGGAGGTTTCTTCGACGACGATGCCGATAACTTACCAGATCCCGAAGGAGAAGGGCTGTCCTTCGAGGCAGAGGATTTCGAAGATGAACGAGGAGCGCCCTTCGATGACAATGGTGGTTTGCTGGGTTCCGAACAATAAATGGGATTCATCGATGATGCCGGTGCCCTACTATACCCCGAAGAAGGAGCATTCTTCGACGATGATGCTGGCTTGGATCCCGAGGAAGAAGGCTGGGGATGCTTCGATGACGACGACAACGACGACGATGCCGCCGCAAACCTGCTGGTATCCATCTTGGTGCCACCAATGGTGAGCGACTGAATAAACTCCATTGGCAGGCCTTCGGCAGGCCGCGGAGGCCGCGGAGGCGGCTTGTCCAGAGCCTTGGGCGGCACGGGCAGCGGGTTGAGCTTGGGTCGTTTCTGCTTCTGCTGCTGCTGCTGCTGCTGCCGTTCATGCTGCCCTTCGCGTGGCTGGTTCACCGAGTCGTCCCAGCGAATGCTCGGGGGACGGACGTGGGCCGGCACGGGCACGGCCATCTCGGCGATGGGGAACTTGGCCTTGTCCCAGAAAACCGACTCGATGGAGACCACGCATTTTCGCGCCTTGGTCTTGGTCTCGGCCTTGGTCTTGGCCTCGGCCTTGATCGTGGCCTCGTCCTGCTGCTGCTTCTGCTGTTTGTGTCGCTCTTGTTGACGCGTCTGCTCTTGCTCGGGCCTGTGTCGGTGCTGGTCCTCCCGTCTTTTCTGCTGCTCCTGCTGCTTCTGCTCCTTCTGGCGTTGTTCCTTCTGGCGTTGCTCATTGTGCTGCTGCTCCCGCACGCGCTGCTCTTGTCGCTCCCTTTGCCGCTGCCTCTGCTCCTGCCGCAGACGCTGCTCCTTCGCTCTCTGCTCTCTCTCTCGCTGCTCCCTCGCGCGCTGTTCTTGTCGCTCCTTTTGTCGCTGCTCCTGCTTCAGGCGCTGTTCCTCCTCTCGCCGCTCTTGTCGGCGCTCCTCCTCCTTCTGGCGCCGCTCTTCGTCCTCGGCCTCGCGCTCACGCTCGATCTCGCGCTTGCGCTCCATGTTGTGGCGACGGCGACAGTTGAAGCAGGGCGCGTTGACGTAGAACTGCTCCGTGTCCACGCGGCCGCAGTCGCGGGCGGGCTTCCCGCCCGCCAGCACATGGCGGAACGTCGTCCAGCAGCCGACATGCTTGTCCGGGGCGCGACTGCAGCGGCGGATAGCAGTCATGTGCCGGTGGTGGCAGAGGAAATAGGTGACATCGGCCTGGCACATGGTTGCTGCTGTTGTTGGAAGGGTGGTTTTTTTTAACAAACACTGGTTCTTGGAGTGGAAAAGCAGAGATGGAAAGAACAGGTTCCTAGACCTTCGAGGGGGGGTTCTCGATGTTTCTCGATCTCAGTCGAATTCTCTGGCTGCAGTTGTGTGAAAAGAAAAGATCTACTTTGTCTTCTGACAACGATTTCTGCTTTTTCTGTTTCACACTGGAAAGTAAATTTTGTCTTGACTAAAATGATAGACAGAGGAAGCAAACCATGACAGGCAAGTGGAGAGAAACCCCCTTTTTGTTTATATATACGATTTTGTTATTCTACGGTGAACAGACTTCCCGGCTGTGCCACTGCTGTTCGGGTCTCAGTTTGGATACGACAACCTGGTATGGCACTTCTGTGTTCACCACATCAGTACAGTTGTATACTTCTTTGTTCGTCTGGGCAAAATTGAATACGTATGCACCCTTGTTCTCAATTTCAGGGGCCATTCCCTTTGTTAACTGTTATCAACTCCAGTTCAGAAACCCCAACTATGTGAACAAAGACCATCTTGTGACTTCGACAACTAAAAGTGTACAATACAGTGTTCACGGGAAACTTAGCATTGGCTCTCGCGCCGTTATGTATATAAGTATCCCCCTTCACACACACGACAGGGACACTCATTCTGAATCACCAAAGCAAGGAACGCTCTCTCTTCCTCGTCCTGCCTCTCCTGCTCTTCCGGCGCGTGAAACACGGTCAATGACTCTAGGAGACGATAGAATACACATTCTCGCATACGCTGACTTTCTTCCACTGCCTGATTCAGTCGGGGATTTGCTGGTTATATATATTGTCTTGGTTGTCGTCTCCCTGTCCTTCTACTGTTTTTTCAGCGACCAGTCGGGCCACAGCATGTCGGCATCGGACAAACTCCCACCTCTCAGGCCTCCTGCTGGCTGCTTCCACCACCTGGATAGCGAGTCGGAAACCGATCCAGATTATTTGTCGGAATCCGATCTGGACAGCCAGTTGGAACCCGATTCTGATGACCTGTTGGAAACTGGTTCGGACGTCCAGTTGGAAAGTTCCGATGGGGGCCAATCTGATGACCAGTCGGATGACCAGTCGGATGACCAGTCGGTGCGGGATACACAGCAACTATTGTCCCCGGATTTGGACGAGGCCTATCAGGAAACGTTTGGTGCACTTGACGACGCGGCGAAGCCGTCCGCGGGGGCAAGGCCGCCAGCAGGCCAGATGCAGGTGCCTCTGTCTATGGATCGGGCCTACCAGGATGCCCTCGACGCCCTCGAGGGCTCCGCGAAGCCGTCGGTGCTGCCGAGATTGGCGCCGAGCAAGGTCCTCCCCAGGGTCTTCCCGGTCAACGGGCCCTGGGATGGGTACCCGGACCTGTCGGTGGAGCACGAGTCCCGCTTCAACTTCCGCGAGCGTATGCTCTCCGAGGACGAGAAGAGAGTGGCGACGCCGGCGGAAATCGCCAAGGCCCAGAAGAAGGGCCAGCTCAAGGTCCAGCGGACGATCTGGACCGCGCGGCTGGCCGACGAGGAGCGGCAGAAGAGAAAGGCACGCGAACAGGAGCGGGCCCGGATCCAGAAGACGATCGAGACGAGAATGCTGCAAGCAGCCGAGAAGGAGACTGTTGCTGCGCACAAGGCGGAAACGGAAAGCACGGAAAGTACGCAAAGCACGCAAAGCACGCCAGAAAAGCAAGAAAAGCAAAGCTCCATCGGCCAGCGCATCATGAGCACGGCCCGGGAGGCGTGCCGAAGCAGCACCAGCACCAGCGCCAGCGCCAACACCCGTTCCCATCGTCGACTCACCGACTACATCCGGCCCAAGCCACGACTACCGCCCATGGTAGCCCATACAAACAGGGTGCCCAGCGGCATGGAGCAGTATCGATCTTGCCAGTGCCGAGAGCCGTGCTCCGAATGCGTGGGTATGGAGGTGCAAAGGGGCGTCGAGGAGGAGAACTGGATCTAAAGGTAAGAATGAAAGGGTGGCGATACGCTAACCACACAGGAACAGTGCTTGGACATGACCCGCGATTGGTTGAACCCGAAAAGGGTAAGTTTTGCCGATGATTTATGAAACGATGATTTTCCTTGCAACTTGCATACATTCAAATGTGCATTGGCTCTGAAAAATATTCCAACTTGTCTGAAACTTCCATATACGCAAACCATTGGCTCTGAAAAGTGTTCCAATTTTGTCTGAATAATTTCAGAATCTTTAATTTATAAACTAACTAGGTTGGATGGAAAGCTATTTTTTTGTTTGCTGTTTGATAATTTTCTGTTTGTTCCATAATCCTCCACATGTTCATTGTTCCATAACCTCCACAAATTCACAAACTATTTCATTTACCTATGCATTTCTTGGATGTCTTCGTGTGCCCAAATCCAATAGAGCGTGCCATGTTGCTTCTCTTCTGTCATTGTGTGGTGCCCGAGTCCAATAGAGAGGGAGTGCTGTGTTGTCTCCCTTCTCTGTCTTTTTTGTATCTCAAGGGCCGAGAAAAAAATTGAGATGTTCCCTTTTACAGGGAGGGGATAGCAGAGCTGATCGAGGTCAGCTGGCTGATGACGCTCGACAGAGCGGTCGAAAGAGCCGTCGCTGCGCCGGAGCCAAGGAGGCTGCCCAGCTCGCTCTCGAGGCCGGTAGTGGACAGCAGTGTGTTGACCAGGGCAGTGACGGTGCTGATCAGCGAGCCCAGAATGCTGATGATGGTGCCGATGGTGCTGAGGCCAAGGCCCAGCAGCGAGGTGAGGTCGGTCAGGCCAGCAATGATGTTGAGGCTGGCAAGGTCGCTGATGACCTTGGTCAGGCCAGAGGCAACCTCGCCGAGCTCCGTGACGAGCTCCGGAATATAGGCCGTGAGGTTGCCGGCCGAGACAGCAGCCTCGAGATCAGAAGCTGAGAGGGAGAAGAGTTAGATCAAGTCTAAGAAAAAAAAGGGGAAGGACTATCAGAGAGAACGTACTGATGGTGCCGACAAGAGACTCGACACCCGAGGCATCAGCAGTGAGGCCATCGAGAAGGCCGCGCTTGGCCGCCAGAGCGGTCTCGTCGCTGGCAGCGGGAGCGGCAAAGGCGCCGACGAAGAGGGTGGCAAAGCCGAAGACGGTAGAGAACTTCATTTTGAATAAGTGAAAAGGGAAGGTTTGAAAAAAAAGTGTTGAGAAGAAGATGGAAAAGAAGCTGATGTGTTGAAGAGTGGATTGTTGGATGATGATTCTCTCTCTTCGAAATCTCGTCCAAGACGGGGAGGAAGCCACGACTTTATACTCGAGAGGACGGTGTCCTCGAGGCCGGCCCATCCGTGCTATCCTCCCCGGGCATGGTGGACGAGGTCAGAAGATCTCCAGACTGCGAGAGTGAGACGGGTGGACACCGAGGATGACAAGATTGGACCTCCTCTAGTCCTTGTTTCCTCGACTAGTCTCTTTGGTTTTCGTGATGGCAAGGGAAAAAAAAAAAGGAATAACTGCATCATGCATGCGGTGCCTCTGGAAGCAAGGACAAACATGCCAGAAGAAGGAAAGCCGGGGACGACGATCAACATGGTGGAACCACAACTCTCTCTCCCCTGTGTCTTAGACAAGAAAGAGAGCCCCATCGGGGCATCCAGCCTATCACTTCCAGTTGTGCTCTCAGTTCCCTTGCTCCCAACAGCTCAGCAACCAAGGTTGGGCCATCTCTGTTGCGATCTGCCGGTCCAAGGAATGTCGTTATCAAGACAGAAGTGAAGAAAGACAATACAAAAAAAGTCGACAAATGTAATGAGCAAGTAACAATCCGGAGAACATCTGGCTCGGGCGTGCTTCGCAGCGCGAATCGGATTGGTTCGTTGTTTGCATACAGTGTGTTCCGGTCCGCAATAGCTACAGAGTAAAACATCAGACGAGACACCCATTGCACAATCCGTGGATACGTGGTTTTTTTCTTCTTCTTGATTATTCTTTCCCTGTCTTGTTCTGTCTGTCTCTTTGTTCCTGTTCTCCTTTGCTTCTCGCAGTTTTTTCCTCGTCTGATTGTTCCATTTGCTCCATTTGTTCCATTTTGTCCCTTATCTAAGATGAAGACAAGAAAATACCAAGAGCCTGGCATGGGAGAATGGCCGAGAGCGAAAGGAGGATTGACAGACAAGAACTGTGTGTGTATACCATGCATACAGTCCCGCACCACACCGTTTACTGGTCGAGTCACCAACATCCAGCGCAAGCACCCCAACTTCTCCCCACCCCACGTTGCAGAGCCCGGACCCAGCTGAGCACGGAAGTAGAAAAACACGCAATGCGAGGAACGAGGAACAGTATCGCATCACGAGCCAACAACCAGTTTGGCCAAGAGCAGGAATGGAGCTAGACAAGAATTGCTCGCACTCCCAAGACGATCGTCCTGCTTGGCCAAGAGATGGGCAGGCCGGCCGCCCGAATCCGGAAAACTGGAGCGGCTCTGCAAGGGGCTGCGCGTGTGTGAGAGAGTTTGCGCGTGACCTCTTTTCACTCCGCCCATGTTTTATTTTGTTGTTTTTCTTTTCGCACTTCCTGTTCTTCTGCAAGGCTCCGGCAGTTGTTAGTTACAACAAACACAAAACACCCCCATCTACGAAGCAAAAAACCAAGGACTGAGGTCGGAAGGCTGATGATCTTGCTGGTCCATGACGATCTTCGCTCCATCAGGATACGAAATGCATTTGCGTCAGTCGGCTGATATCAATCTGCATTGAAGTTGGACTGGCTCTCTCGAGAACCAGAAAACAGGTCGATGGACGTGATAAGAGATTATCCCCCAACGAGGGCGGCGGGCCTATCACGACATCGTCTTGTTGCATCCCGTCGATTTCGATTACAAAATCCGAAACCAAACCACCAACACAACCGGCGCCAAGCGATTTGCAATTGGTCAAAATGTCTCGCAGTGTGGTTGGCAAATCATGGCCGCGTAGGCCAGGTCAGGCGAGACCATGTCTGGGATGGTTCTCACCTTGCAGAGAATGCAGAACAAAGGAAGAGGCAAGGGCGAAAAAGAGAAGGAAAAAGGAAGAGAAAAGGCTGCAGCACCAGAAGGGATGGTTGGTGCACGACCAAAGGCTGGCATTGTCTCACCAGACGCCGTGGGGAAGAGTGCACTGTAGAAAGTCCCTGGCCTGGCTGTTGCGACTGCCTATTCTTCGTCTGATTCGCTGATTCGCTGATTCGCTAATTCGCCTGCATTCTGCAAACGTCTTCTCCCAACTAACTATGACTATGCAGACTGGTCTCGGATAGAACGGGCATTTGTGGTCTGCATGCGTTGGCTTGCCCGCAAGGTCGTCTTTGCCCATTTGGGACGATGCTTGAACTTCCTAGCGTACAGTCTTCTTTTTTTGATTTCTTTTGCTGCGATGTTGGGACTCCGTTTGCCTCGACTCGCGCTGCTGATCCGTGTCTCCTATCCAGCCGTCGCGACCTAGCAGACAGTGTGGCGGCTCTTATTCCGCCCATCATGGCTGGTGGATACTCGAAAACAGATCGGAATCCGGCAGACGAACCGACAGTGGCACCACAAGCAACACACGAACGACAACTGCCGCGTGGTGTCAGCTGCTGGCTTTGATGTTTGCTCCCGCAAGAATATCTAGCCCAGGGGCATATGGACAGACAACACGGAAAAAGAAAGTAGCAGGGGGGCAGCCACTCCCGCATAGCAGCCGTCGGCACATTCTGTGTTTCTTTGCGTGCGGCAAAGGGTCCTGCCGCCGTGTCCCACACACAAACAACCTTGTCCCACTTAGGCTTTGGACCAGCCGCCCCCACGCCACCCTTTCGCTGCTAGCCTTGTCTCGCTTTGGGGTCCATGTCTCTCTTTAACTCGCTCATCTGTCTCGCCTCTTGTTCAGCATTCGTCAGCCGAACAGGAAGAAGTATGGAAACGGATAGGGCTGGCCGCAAGCTGGTGAGACAAACTGCCGCTCAACGGACAAAAACCGGATCTTTTCTGTCCGGGGGGTCTTTCCGGGGATCCTCTAAAGAGGGTTGAGACATGGGACCATACACCTCGCCGAATGCGACATCGTCCGAGCACTGTTGCTACCAACTGTTGATCACGACCGAATATGAAAAGGTTTCAGTATGAGACATTGTAGGGAATGGCGGTGGACACCCGCAAAATGAGCTAGGCCATGGGAAAAATGCACATCAGCAGAATCAAGAACAATCAGATGCTGTGTGACTTCTTTGGACAACGAGCTCTGTCCTGTGAAGGCCCAGTCGAGGATGACATCTGCCCGAGTATGCCAGGGGTCGATAGACGGACGGCGAGGGCTGAAGACGTCGGTAAAAGCTACTGAAGTCAAACGAAGCCGATGAGACCGTCGAAGCGGAAGGAATTTCACAAGCTGAAAGTCGACACAGAATAGCTTCCAATCAGCAAGGACAAGGACAGCACCTGCTTCCTGGCGCTGATTACAGACCGGAAATAGGGATGCGTACACAACCGTGATTTGTCCGAGGCTCGGTCTCGACTCCAAGCCCAGAAGATCAGGCGAGCTCGCCAACGGGTGGGCCTTTCGTAGAGACAAAGTCTGGACCCCGAGTGTCGAGCTGAAGCAACGCCGGCAGCGTCGACTTGTCCAGCATCAGAGGCCTCGTCAGGCGGATCGGATCTGCAAGACCAACCGGATAGCAGGGAGGAGTTCATCCCGTCGTCGTAGATTTCTTAACACGAGCAATTGATCACCCGGGGAGCCCCAGGACAAAGAAACCCAAAAAAGTGATCCAAGTAGTTTTCAGCTGATGTGGCCGCCCCATTGGAGGTGGCCTTCGATTTGTGTTTCTGGAATTCATGTGAGAATGCAGTTCGGCCACAATGGTCCCGCAAGGGGTCAATCTTGGACAAGACATTGTTTCTGCATGACATCCGTTTTCACTATGGCATCATTTTTTTTTGGTCATGCTGCGGTTTCCAGGGTGAAGATCGGCAGAAGGTGCTGGCTGTTCCGAAGAGTGGCATGATTGTTTGCATCGACACGGCATGTGCTTGGACTGGCTGTCGTAGTTGAAGAGGAGCGGTGAGAAGGGAGAGGGCTGAAGGCAGTCGCTTCGTGTTGCCCTTTCTGCCTGAGCATATTTTCTTTTCCTTGTCCATCCATGCTCCCGTTTCTCAGTCATCCAACTCGCGGCCAAAATCAATCAGACGGAGCCTCTGCGCGTCCCTGGGATGGAACTGGGCCACCTTGGAGCGCACCAAGAAGCGAGCAGCCGCCGACTCCCGAGGAATCGCCACATATGTCGACGAGCTGTCGCCCCCGGCCTCAACGAGGGCGTTCAAGAGCTGCTCTGTCAGCTCCTGCATATCAGCCCCTGCTGCTGTGGCCTCGTCCCACTGGTCTTCTTCGTCGTGTTCGTCCGCGTCCTCTTCTTCCTCTTCTCTCCCGTCTCCCCCCCCCTCGCTGCGACGGGTCTGTGGTCCCCAGATGTCGTCAATTCGCCGCTGTCGCTTGTCAGACTGGGCGCGGGACGATGCTGTTGCATTGCCTTTCGCCGGGTCATCTGCTCGTCTCTTGGGCTTCCCCTGGGAGCTGAAGCCAGCCGCCAGATCACCCGTCTGCACGTCCACCATGCCGCCCACAACCGGACCGCCCAGCTCCTCTGCCGCCAGCATGGGTCCTAGCTGCTTTTGGATGAACTCACGCAATGCCTTGAGCAGGGTTGACGTGTCCTTGTCGTATTCCCGCTTCTTGGATCGCAGCCCGTCCATCTTCTCCTTCCTCTGCTGCCTGGGCGTCAGATCTCGGCGTGTCTCCAAACCACTGCGGAGGGCTGAAATGCGAGCCTCGAGTGCACGCCGAAGCGCCTTCTGATCCTCAAGCTGGGCCTTTTCCAAGGCGAGCTGCTTCTGGGCCCGGGCCAGGGACGGCTCGTGCGAAGCAACGTACCTCTGCGACTCGGCCACCACCTGGTGGGCCTTGCGCAGAGCGATCAGTGCAGGCAGCACAGAGTCTGGGAACGGCAGAAACGGGTCTGCCTGGGTGGCCTCCTGGTAGGCTGTTTTCATAATCTCCAGCGATGCCGCCGGCGTCGTTGGCTTCGACGCAGCAGAGCTGCGCAGCTGGGCATGTTAGACGCACGGGTCCCGTCTGAACAAGGCAAGTCGCAGGGGGAGGGAAAAAGCGAACACGAGAACGGAAAGTTTCGCTCACCTTGGCTAACACATCCTCGTTCTCCCGAACCATTCGCTGGAGCTCTCTGATGGAGCGGTCAACGTAGCCTGCGTGCAGGTCGTCCTGCGTTATCGATCGCGGCCGTTGCTGCTGCTCCATTTTCCACTGCTGGTCGTCTCAAGTGAGACAGAATAAGGGGAGTTGGCAGCGAGAAAACAAACAAACAAACAAAAACACCCGTCCTGCTGGATGATATGCGCCTGCCCGTATGCTGCTGGGTCGGGGAAGATTGCTCTGATGCACGCCAAGGGGCAATGAAGATCTTCCCGGGATGTGCGTCCCTAGGGGATACCACAGACCAGAGCCGATCCCGACGGAAGAGGCCGTGTCTGTGTTTTTTTTTTGTTCGAGAGATGGTGCAGAGACGACGCCTGGAAGCAGTGGTGTGTCTGCTGGCGGTCTGACGATGTCGATGATGTCGATGATGTCGCTGACCGCAGTCTTGCCCAAAGGCTTCGCCCCAACGAAAGAACGGTAGCACGAGAGTTTCCGGGGCCGAGACAAGCGACTGTGGGTGTCCAAATCGGGACCGCACGCGCAGATCGGGTCCAGTCGTACTGGCTACTACGAGTATGTATGTATCGTATATGGCGCCTGTGCGCCCAGCGTTGTGCTCGAGTGAGAGCATCGCGAACGTGAAAGCAGAAACGCGTTTGGTACTTTGGGGCACAGAGAGCCGCTGTTAGCAGCGTGGCGTACTTTTGCTCGTCCTGCTAACGCGTTTAGCCGCCAGAATCTGTACTCCGTGCGAAGAGTCACCAATGGCGGTGCAGAGACTCGCGCACGGTGGCAGGAGCGGGGCACGCCTCATCTGCACGGACACGCTGATTGGCGGTTGCAGCTGCCCGCCCAATGCTAAAAAACTAGGCAAGTGCGAACGGACACCTTGTGGCCAGCCAAAAAGCGACGATCGCCCGCAGTTTCAGCAAAGCCCTCGCCTTTTCTCCTTCCCCTTTGCCCGTCCATCCCTTCACATCCCCCATCCCAAACCACTTTCGAGACATCTCGTGCGCGTCGTGCCCCCTTTTGCGCCCATTTCTGTCGCCCGGGCTTCCCCTCCCTTGCATGACCTGCCTCCTGCCTCCATTCTGATCAGCAACTGCCCTTGTTTGACGTGTGGGCCGCCTGTTCCTGCCGTTTCCTCTCTTCTGCCCTCTTTTTTTGCTCTCTTTTTTCTTTCCCTCCCTTCACTTTGCTGCTTTCTGCCTTTGCTGCCGCTTCACTTCTCGTGTCCCCCCATCCCCGTCCGCCCATCTCCTCTGTCACAAGAGCACCCGCTCTCGCGTGTCTCGCCTCCTGCTGCCCCATTTCCCATCCGTCGAGCCCCTGAACAGCATCTGCTGCCGCCTAATATCAGGTCCACCCTCGCCCGCCCGTCCTCGCTCGCCGGTCGCAGAAGTAGGTCCTCCTCGACACAACGCATCACAACCGGCTCTGCGAGCGACGTCCCCTTCGGATTTGCATTGCGGATAGCCAGGAACTGCACGGTTGTCGTTTGTCAGCTTGTCTGCCAATCGAAGGAACAACTTTTGAGGTTTGAGAAACGAGGTCCTTCTGCTTCTTCCAGCATTTCCTCTTCCTCGATCGCCATCACTACTTTTTCCGCCTCGTTGCCACCATCGCCTTCGTCTTCTTCACTTCATCTATCTCTCTCCCTTCCTCGTCTTCTCGTCGTCCGTCTCCTTTCTCTCTCTCTCTCTCTCTCTCTCTCTCTCTTTTCTCTTTTCTTTCTCGCCCGCCTCTGCGCCTCGCCTTCCGTCATCTGTGCCCTCTTCTTTTCCCTGGCGAGCCCCGAACAGCTGCCCGACATTCCGCCACTTCGCTCTTTCATTGCCACGCACTCTCTTCTTCAGTCCACCTCTCCCAGTCTCGGTGCTTCGCTGAGTTCGAACGGGAGAAGCTTCTTGTTGTCTTCGGTCACTTCACAAGACGTCCTTTGCCAGCCAGAAAGAAAGCCACCAGCCTATTCTTCCGCCCGTCTCTTCCAGAAAGAAAAGAACAAGTACACCAACACCAGCCTCTAACCATCCATCATCTTCTCCTTCGACCCTCCGGCATTGATTCGCCTGCCTGCCCAGAACCTCCCCGCCAAACAAAATTCCCACCCGGCCCCGACCTGCCACTACACCTGCCCGTTTTCTCTTTGAAAACCCCCAGAGGTGTAGATAGGCAACGATAGCCATTCAATTTTAACTAGCAACTTTTGAAGAAGAAAAAAGAACCCCCAGAAGAGGCTGAGAAACAGCCCTCTGTTGCTCCTGAAGCAAATTAGTACGTGACTGAACAGCGCTTTTGACGCGAAAACGAAGCGAACCAGCAACATCAAACACCACCATACACCAACCCTCTGAACATCTACCGATTATCAACAAATTCGCCAAAATGTCGGCTTCTCCCCAACACACATCAACCAAGCGGCCCCTCGAGGAGGTCTCGTCGCCTAATAGAACGGGCGACCAGCCCGAGGCAAAGCGGCCTGCTCTCGACAAGGTCGTCCGCAACGACGGCGAAATCAAGGAGAGCAACGGCCTTCCCGCTATCCCTCCCGTCCCCATCTCCAGCACAGAGTCGAACGGCACCTCCAAGACGAACGGCGAGAAGAAGGAGGCAAAGGACGGCCAGGACGCCAGTGTCGCCGCATCTAACAATGCCGAGACGAAGTCCATCACGAGCACTGCCACCAGCAACACCGTCCAGCCCCAGGCCAGCGCTGCCAATGCGCACGACGAGACTGCCTGGATCCACATCCGCGCCGTCATTTCAAGCCCGGAAGCCGCCACCATCATCGGCAAGGGCGGCGAGAACGTGTCCAAGATTCGCCAGATGTCCAACGCAAAGTGCACCGTCAGCGACTACCAGAAGGGTGCCGTGGAGCGCATTCTCACTGTGAGCGGTGTTGTCGATGCGGTTGCCAAGGTTTGTTTGTCCCTCTGTCCCAGACACCGAGCTGCTGCTTTGTTCTTTGTTTTTGCTTTGTTCAGCTGGCCTAACAATCTTTGCAGGCCTTCGGTCTGATCATCCGTACGCTCAACAACGAGCCCCTGGGCGAGCCCTCCAATGCCCACTCTAAGACGTACCCTCTCCGTCTTCTGATCCCGCACATCCTGATTGGCTCCATCATTGGCAAGGGCGGCTCTCGTATCAAGGAAATCCAGGAAGCCTCTGGCGCCCGCCTGAATGCCTCTGACTCGTGCCTGCCGCTGTCGTCTGAGCGCTCGCTGGTTGTCATGGGCGTTGCCGATGCCGTCCACATTGCTACATACTACGTAGGTAGCACCCTACTGGAGCAACTGAACGAGCGGTTTGGCGGCCCTGCTGCCTCGGCCTACGCCTCGCGTGGCGGCGGCCCCGTTGGTGTCGTCCCCGGTGGCATGCAAGTGGTGCCATATCTCCCTCAGCCTGCAGGCGGTAGCTACGGTCGCAGCGAAAACTACAACCGGCGCCAGGACACCCGGCCACATGTGCCGCCCCAGCCATACGGCGCTCCGTACGGTGCTCCGACTGCCCACGGTGCCCCTGCCCAGGCCTTGCCCATGTACGGTGCCCAGGGTGCTGGTGCTTACGGCGCACAAATGCCGCAGCACCACGCTGCCGCTCACCACGGTCCTCAGCAGCATGGCGGTCCCCATGGACAGCCGATGCACGCGGGTCCGGGCGGCCACCCTGGCATTGGCGGTGCTCCTTTGACGCAGCAAATCTTCATCCCCAATGATATGGTCGGTGCCATTATTGGCAAGGGTGGCACGAAGATCAACGAGATCCGGCAAATCTCTGGCAGCGTGATCAAGATCAACGAGCCCCAGGACAATAGCAACGAGCGTCTCGTGACCATTACCGGTACCGAGGAGTGCAACCGCATGGCGCTCTACATGCTCTACTCCCGCCTCGGTGAGATGAAGAACCAGCTACAGTCCTGAATCCTCCAGCCTCAACTAACAACCTGCGTTTCCACCCGCCGAATTAGAGAGCGAAAAGCACCGCACATAGACAAACATTTTTTATCTGCCCGCCAAGAATCACTAGATTGCCGGTCCGTGTCTTCTGTAGACTGTTGCCCAAGTGCAGCGGCTTTGCAGAAGACCAATTCTACTAGTTTGTCGTTTGACGTTTCTCTACTTTGCCGGGTTGCGGCCGTTCTCCGTTCTCTGTTCTTTATTCGTTGTTTTTACCAACGAACTTGGCGTTCTTGCACAAAAATTGTTCATTGCTTTTCCCTGTCCTCTGCTCCCTTGTCTGTCCACGAACCTTTTTTCTCCTTAGTTATCTTTCGTTTTTGACCGTACGTGTATGGAGTTGAGTTTCTATGGGAGGACGGCGGGATTGACGTTTCCAACATTGCTTTTCACAATGAAATTTCACAGACTGGAGAGAAATCCAAAATCACTGCCATGAAGCTTACCTCTCCCCACATTATTCTCATCATCGTGACAAAATATGGTCCTGTGGTACACGCACCTTGCATACCTAAATATCCCCCCCCATTCTCTTCGAAACAGGCCTTGTGGCCTTACTCCATGATCCCGACGCTCGTCCAAGTTCTCCAGACAAATACACAATATGGTTACAATATAAGAATGCAGGCAGCTCCTGCTTCCTCTATATAGCCAACGCCTGCTGCCATACATTTACCACCTCACTTGCCCTTTCAGTTTAGAGGATTCCGACGTGAGTACGGAGAATACTCAAAAGCGAGTCGATGTACATACACAAGGGTATATGTGCATTGCGTTTTACCATCCCTACAGGTCTCACAAGGTTGAGCCTTTATACTTTCTGTGGCTTTACCTGGCCTTTGTGTGTACACCGTACTCTTACGAAATTTCTTACGAGAGACCTTCATAATGCTATACAAGGCATCCTGCAAGCTTCATTCGGACAAGATCTTTACGAGATTCCTTACGAGATTTCTTGCGAATTTCCTTCCTTTAGCGATTTCTTACGGGATTCCTGATGGGATTCCTGATGGGATTCCTGATGGGATTCCCGATGGAATTTCATACGACATTTCATATGTGAACTCTTACGTGATTCACTACGTGATCCCTCATACGGCTCCCCACAAGATTATGAAGATCCCATACGAGATTTCCTATATTTCTTACGAGATTCTTTACCTGAACTCTTATGTGAACCCTACGTGATTTATTACGTGAGTTCTCACGTGAACTATTATGAGATTCCTTACGTGATTTCTTACGTGATTTCTTACGTGATTTCTTACGACATTTCTTTAATACAGCATCGTTGATATGCGATGTTTGTATGGCCAGTGGTACGTGATTCAAAAGAGAATGTACACCGTAACACAAAAACACAACAAGTTTGCATTAGCCCAATCTTGTATACCGAACAGACGAATTGACAAAATCTCCTGTAGAAGGCTTTCCCAGCTATTTTCCTACGCAGGCAAACAAGTGGCACAATAATAACACAACGGAGAACAGAAGCGAAACGAAGCCAAGCACAACCCATAAATCCTTTTCGTCCATCCAAACCCGAAGTCCAACAAAGAGCAACAGCTAATTGAAAACAAAAGCCAAGCAAAAGCCAAAAACAAGTCAAATACAGAGAAAGGCAGAGAGTGAGTGAGGACGTCATCATCTTTTTCTTCGGGTATCAAAATGAGAACCAAGTTTCCGGGGGTTTGGTGGCAATGAAGGGCGAAGAGGGAAGTGTAGCGAAAAGGCGGTTTCTCCATTATCCCAGCATTCACATCACCTCATCTATTCAGCCTCGCTCACTCGCCACCACCCAAGCTCCCCCCTTATTCCTCCCCTTTGGTCTAATGCCTCCGCCGCGCTACATCCTTGGCCCCCAAATCCCACTCCGCACCCGTCATCGTCGCTGCTGTCATGCCCCCCGCTGCCGACGCTGCGGCAGGGGTCTTGGCAACCGGCTGCGGTTGTTCCTTTTTAGAAAAGCTGAAGCCACTGTCGGGCTTGCCGTCATCCGTACTTTCGCCATCGTTCGTGCTGTCAAACTCGGAACTCTCCGCAGTCACTCCGGATGCCATGCCTTCGCGCTCCAGCAGCGGGATCGCGTCGATGCTGTTGGTGCGTGGCAAGCCATCCTTCTCCGCCTCCAGCGGCGGACTTGTAGTAAAGTTGCTGTGCACGGGCCCAACACTCGGCGTGATGGCCCCGGTACTTCCTTCAGTAGTCGCCCCACCCGCGGCTCCTCCTCCCGCGCTGCTGGCTCCTTCGCCGTGGATGGTGCTGCCCCCGCCTCCCGGGGCAATGCTCATGTTGGCTACCTCGAGTTTCATAGCCTCAAGCTCCTTCTGGAAGCGCCGCCCGAACACATCAATGTAGTAAGTAGCTCCATTGTAGATACTCCAGGTGAAGACGCTCATGAGAAATACGGAGCTCAGGTGGCGCGAGTAGAACCACAGCGGGCACGGCAGCATGGTAAACACGGCGTACAGGTACTGAATCAGCATGAATGCTGGCTCCTGCAGGGCCGACGGCAGCGACAGCACGAGGCGGCCGATCCACGTCTTACTGTAGGAGCGGCGCAGCCAGGTAAACGATGTCGGCCGGCCGGCTGCAATCTTCTCGCGCCGACGCACAGTGATGAAAAAGTAGTACGAGAGCTGCCAAATGGCGTACGGGATTGTAGACCAGACCAGCATGGAGACCATGTTGGTGTAGGCGGTCGGGGCGCCGGGGGCAGCCGACTGGAGGGCGTAGACAGCCGGAAAGCGCTCGCGCTTGAGCTCGGGGCTCAGCAGGTGGACCATGCAGTGCAGGGTGGCGCAGGGCATGACGTGGATGAAGAGCGAGGTGACCTTGTCGAAGCTGTGGAAGACGAGCGAGTTGCGCCACATGACAATGGCGATGGCGTTGTTGCCAAAGGCAAGACAAAACACGGCAACGAGCAGGCGCTTGCTAGCAGGGAAGACCCAGATGCTGAGGAGCAGGAGGAAGTTCACAAAGTAGCAGAGGTCGGCCAGGAAGTAGTGGTACCCGCGGCGGTGGTAGGTGTAGAAGCGGATGGGCATAAAGTAGAGGATCTGGCCCGTGTACCACAGGTGCATGTACTCGGGGCAGCCGCCGATGAGGTAGCCGCTGATGAAGATGTTGAGCACGCCAAAGATGAAGGACACCTTGTCGCGCATGGTCACGACCTTGGCCTCGTTCCACTGGCGGCCCAGCTTCTCGACGCTCGTGCGCATGCGCTTGCGGTACCGCTCCAGCTGCTCCTCGGCGGACGGCACACGGTGCCGCCACTCCTCCACCATGCGCTCCCGCGCCACCTGGCTGCGCGACTTGATGGCATCGCGCGACTTACGCAGCTTGCGTGTCTGCGCCGAAATGCCCTTGGACAGCCCCTTGGACAGCTTCTCCAGCTGCCGGTCCAGCTGCTGCGGCAGCGCAAAGTTGTCTAGCAGGTCCAGGACGGTCAGCCGGTCCAGCGGCGGCAAGTCCCAGTCCTCCTGGTATGAGCTGCTGCCGCTGAACGAGGCATGCCGCGAGGTCGACGACGAGGCCGACGCACCCAGCAGAGGGCTCTTGTCCAGTGGTGTCAGCGTCGGGCCCAGCGTCGGCGTGTCTGCAACCGCATGCTCTGGCAGCAGCTGCGGTGAGTCCGCGGTCGAGCCAACAGCAGAATCACTGACTGACGCCGCCCGAGCAACATGCGACCCACCGCTGCCAGCACCACCGCTGCCAACACCGCCAACACCGCCTGTTCCTGCTCCTGCCCCTGCTCCTCCTCCGCCTGCAACACCACCTAAGGCAGCAGAAGTCAGGCGATCTACACCGCCTTCACCGCCCTGGCTGCTGCCGCTGCCGCTGCTGCCAACCTCAGGTGTCAGGGCCACTTCGCTGTCGGTGAGAGTGCCCTCGGAGGGGTTGGTATTGGGAATGGAAAGCGGCGCCATGGTGGACGCACCGCCTGCGTAGATGGGGTCTGGCTCGGCCATCTCGGAGAGCGTGTGGGGCCGGAACCAACGATAGTCGTTGTAGTTGTTGTGGAAGGATACCTTTCGCAAGGCTTCTGCACCGCGAAGAACCAAGACGTCAGCCATGATGACAGTAGAAAGGCGCGGCTATACGATGTGTGTATAAGATGACAATAAAAAAGGCTCTCTCTCCCCCACGATCTCTGGGCTATAAGGCCATGGCAAGTAGTGATAACGAGAGAAGAGACAGGTAGGGAAGCAGAACAAGAAAGAGCAGACAAGAACGAGAGAAAGGGCAAAAAAGCCTGGACATGCAAGAGAGAAACACAAGTAGAGAAAGAGGGGCAGCATATGACGAGCACGGCCAGACAAAAAAAGAAAAATATAGGAGCAAGACGGCACGAAGCACTTGGGATGGGGTAGAGACAATATAAACGGCGATTCAGGGCCATCCAGACGGGGTGGGCGAAGGGGTGGGACTAAAACAGGCAGGGAGAAGGCCAGTCTGGAATATAAAGAACGCCAAACGAGCCAAAGGGTCAAGGGGAATGGACGAGAGTCTCATACCAAAAATGATAACAAGCACGACGCACCTTTTTGCTAGATGGGGCCAGAAAGCCCACACCGCACCGACGGATTCGTGAGAGTGGAGAGACCGGCACGACAAGGGCGACTGGCGTAGGCCGATGTGCCACGCTGTCGGCGTTCTGACGTGTTCTGGCGTCCGTAGAAATGCTCCGAAGCAGAGATCGGCTGTGCTATCACGTCGAGGGCGACGACCTGGACGATGCTAGATAAGGCCTCTTTTCTTAGTCGGATTTTCTGGCTTCTGGCTGCTGCTTGTCTTAATCGGAAGCCGGGGAACATTCGCGTAGAAGAAGCGAATACAAGAAGAAGAGGCGTGCGTGAATTGTATGCAGGAGGCGATCGGCCGTCCAGGTGACGGTGCTGAGTCGAGATTGCTCGCACTCGTTGGGGGGACGTCGGGGGAGTGGATGTTCGGACTGCCTGTGATCGCGTCTTCTTGGCACGAGGGCCCTCAAGTTTAACCTCAGGCGCTGCAACCCCCCAGGTGTGGCTCTCGCTGGGTGGCCCCGCCCTGACCAAGCTACTCCCAACTAGCGCCACAGATGGGCCAGCTCGCCGGAGCCATGCCTGAGCTCCACCGCCACGGCGTGTCCAAAAACAGCTCTATGGTTGGCTCCAACTGTGCGCATCTGTCTTGACGTCGGGCAAGACCATCGGATCGCCAACAAAGCACGAGTCGACCGTGCGATGTAATGGAGGGTGTCATATCAGGGAGCATCTACACCAGGAAGCACAATGGATGGACATTTTGCCACCCGGAAACAGCAGGCAGGCCGTGCTGCCTTGGCTTGTCTCTGCATGTGCCAAAGTCTGGGCGTGGAGCCCGTGCCACAGAGTGAACTTTACAGTGGCACGGCCGTGTGGCTGCCCTGTGGCGTCCCTGTGGCTGCATCTCATTTATACCACGTGACCAGTCGCGACTTAGCGCTTCCCCCGCGCTGGTCGCCGTAGCTGCCAAAGTCGCGTAAATTCGCCTACTCCCTGAAATCTCACGAGAAAGACACGCCCGCTTTCGCATCCACCCCCCACGGCCACCTGCCACCACGTTTCCCCTCCAGGCCCGCCACGCACGCGCATGCCGACAAGACGATCTTTATCTTCGAACATTTTAGATAATGACTGCTTGCTGACGCTCTGGCCGTTGTCTTTTTTGAATCGCGCGCCATTCGTCATCAAACGCGCTGCCCAATTTCGACCGCGATTTGCGACCGCCTGAAATTTTCACCACACACTCTCCGCTTCTCGTAACTCGGAGAACGGCCGTCACGGTCGTTACCTACCGCTGCCAATATGGGCAAGCTCAACCGCTTGGAGTTGTTTAGTACGTCTGGGTCACTCGCTCGGTGCCAGGGTCGCAACGCGCCTCTCTAGTCACCTCTTGCTCAGACAGGTCTCATTGCTAACCTGGCCGTTTCTTCTGTTGTAGACTTCAAGTCCTACAAAGGACACCACACCCTCCTCTTTGGCGACTCCTACTTCACCTCCATCGTCGGGCCCAATGGCTCCGGCAAGTCCAACTCGTGCGTTCCTCCCCCTGCCTGCATATGTCCAATCTCCATGGTGTTCTGTTCCCTAACCAGCGTCTCTGCGGATCATACAGTATGGACGCCATCTCCTTTGTGCTTGGCATCAAGTCGTCCCACCTCCGATCGAGTCACCTCAAGGATCTTGTCTACCGTGGACGCGTCATGGAGACGTCCAAACCTAGCGACGATGCCCCTGCTGACACAAATGGCCACACCAACGGCCACACCAACGGCGCCGACGACGACGACGACGATGGCGACGACGCTGGCGACTCATCACGGCGATCGATGCGCAACGATCCAAAGAACGCGTGGGTGATGGCTGTCTACGAGGACGATGCCGGCGACACCCATCGGTGGAAGCGTACCATTACCAGCCAAGGCTCCAGCGAGTACCGCATCAACAACCGCGTCGTCACGGCGCTAGAATACAACAACGCTCTCGAGAACGAAAACATTCTAATAAAGGCGCGGAACTTCCTAGTGTTCCAGGGCGATGTCGAGGCCATCGCCTCCCAGTCGTCCCAGGACCTGACCCGGCTCATCGAGCAGATCTCGGGCAGCTTGGACTACAAGCCAGAATACGAGCGCCTCAAGGGTGAGGCTGAGCAAGCCATCGAAAACCAGAATTTTCATCTGACGCGCCGTCGCGCCATCAACGCCGAGATCAAGCAGTACCAGGAGCAGAAGGCCGAGGCTGAGAGCTTCCAACGCAAGCTCAATGAGCGCGACGATGCTATTGTCACCCAGATGCTGTGGAAGATCCACCACTACCAGCGCATCATGGACGACTCCAGCAACCAGATTCAAGAGCACCAGGAGAATCTGGCTGAGTTCCGCCGCAACCTGCACACTGCCGAGCAGAAGCTCGAAGCAGCGCGCGCAGAGCACGCAGCGGCCCAACGGGAAGCATCGCGAATTGAGCGTCGCATCCGCCACAAGGAGCGCGACATTGAGGATGAGGAGAACAAGCTTGTCCCCGTTTCTGAAAAGGTTGGGCAGCTGTCGCGCGATATCGATCTGCTGCAGCAAAAGATTGCTTCAGCCACGGAGGAGCGCGACGCCCAGGTGGCCCGGGTCCAGAAGGCAGAGAAGGAAATTGCAATTGTGGAGAAGGCACGCCAGCAGTTCGAGAAGCAGTGGAAGGAAACACTGCAGAAGCAGGGTAAGGACCTGAGCGATGCCGACCGACGCGAATACAACATGCTGCGGTCCCAGGTGCGAGCCAAGTGCGCCGTCGAGCTGGCTGATCGCGATAACATACGGCGGCAACTGCGCAGCGACGAAGTCACCGTGAACACGATCAAGGGAAACGTCGACAGCCGCCAGGCGAAGGTGTCCAAGCTAGAGGCCGAGCTGGAGACGATCAAGGAGCGCCGCGATGCCAGCGAGGAAGACGTCCAGAAGCTAGAGCAGAAAGTGGATGCGGCCAAGAAGTCCTACAACCAGGCCAAATCGGAGCGGACTCGTGTGAACAACATTGTTATTGACATTGACGAGAACATCCGCGAGATCAGCACCCGGCTGGAGGCGGCGCAGTCCGGCATGGCACAGAGCCGCAAGGAAACGCGCATGAAGGAGGTCGTCTCACTCATGCGCCGGCTTTACTCGGGCGTGCACGGCCGTGTCGGTGAACTGTGCAAGCCCAAGCAGAAGAAGTTTGACGATGCCGTGGTGACGGCGCTCGGCCACGACTTCGACTCTGTCATTGTGGACACGGAGAAGACGGCGGCCGACTGCATTCAGTACCTCAAGGAGCAGCGCCACTCACCCATGACGTTCATTCCCCTCGACAACGTCAAGGTCAGCACACCCAACACGGCCATCAAGGGCATCCAGGGCGCGCGTCTGACTATTGATACAATTGACTTTGACGCCCACCTGGAGCGCGCCATGGCGTTTGCTTGCGGCGGCTCGGTCATCTGCGACACGATGGATGTGGCCAAGAACATCATTTACCAGCGGCGGCTGCCAGTCAAGGCGGTTACACTGGAGGGCTTCCTGATCAACCGGTCCGGTACGATGACGGGTGGTCGCATGCCGGACCAGAAGGGTAACCGCGGCAAGCGCTTTGCCGAGGAGGACGTCCAGAACCTCGAGCGTCTGCTAGCAAAGAAGCAGGCTGATGTGGAGAAGCTGCCGAAGCCGAGCCACTTGCACCACCAGGAGATGGTGCTGCAGGACGAACTCAAGAACCTGGAGATGCGGATCCAGTCAGCGCGCAAGGAGCTCCAGGCGTTCGAGAAGAACTTTACCAGCAAGAAGAAGGAGGTGGAGGAGGAGAAGAAGCAGCTGCGTGACCGGGAGCGGAAACACGCAGAGGAGGCCGCCAAGCTGGAAAAGACACAAAGGGTTGTCACCAAAACCGAGCAGGCGATTGTCAAGGTGGAGGACAAGGTGTTTGCGTCATTCTGCCAGAAGCACGGATTCAAGGACGTGCGGGAGTACGAGGCGCAACAGGGCAGCTTGGAGCAGCAAGCAGCAGAGAAGCGCAGCGAGTTTGAAGTGCAGCTCCAGCGGCTCAAATCGACAATGAGCTGGGAGACGTCGCGCTACGAGAGCACCAAGCAGCGGGTGGAGCAGATGGATCGGCGGCTACAGCTCCTAACACGCGACCTATCAGAACACGAGGCGGAGAAGACGCGCATCGACGACATTGTGGCACAGGCACAGCGTGATTTGACCAAGCTGCGCAAGAGCCTGGAGACGACACAGTCCGACAACAGCCAGACAGCCGACCAGGTGTTAGAGGACAAGGCGGAGGTGCAGCGGTGGCATCGCGAGATCGAGGCGCGGCTACGCGAGATCACGGCACTCGAGACGGAGGTACAGAAGAACAGCGCTGGCAAGTTTGCCTTGCTGCGGCGCTGCAAGATGGAGCAGATCCAGATCCCGCTCAACGAAGGCTCGCTTGACAACCTGCCGAATGAGGACCAGCTGCTCAACAACCGCGACCCAGACGCGATGGACGTCGATGACGATGACGACGAAGAAGACGCCGCAGCCATGGAGGCAGCCATGGACGACTATGGCATCGAGGTCAACTTTGACCGTCTCGATGACGAGATGCAAGACGAGGACGAAGAGCATGTGGATGAGCGGCTGGAGGCCAAGATCACCGAGCTGACAGCCGAGCTGGAGAAGCTGAATCCCAACATGCGAGCAATCGAGCGGCTGGAGGCGGTGGAGAGCAAGCTGCGGGAGGTTGACAGGGAGTTTGAGGACAGCAAGCGGATTGCGCACCGGATCAAGACAGAGTTCGAGGACATCAAGAACCAGCGCACGGAGGTGTTCCGCAAGGCGTTTGCCCACATCCAGGACCAGATCACAGAGGTGTACAAGGAGCTGACGCGGACGGAGGCGTACCCATTGGGCGGACAGGCGTACCTGGATATCGAGGCCGAGGGCGACGAGCCGCCGTACCTCTCGGGCGTCAAGTACCACGCAATGCCACCACTCAAGCGTTTCCGCGACATGGAGCACCTGTCTGGTGGCGAGAAGACAATGGCGGCGCTGGCGCTGCTGTTTGCCATCCACAGCTACCAGCCATCGCCGTTCTTCGTGCTGGACGAGGTGGACGCCGCGCTCGACAACGCCAACGTCGACAAGATCAAGAAGTACATTCGCGAGCACGCGGGGCCGGGCATGCAGTTCATCGTCATCAGTCTGAAGCCGGGTCTGTTCCAGGACAGCGAGAGTCTGGTGGGCGTGTACCGGGACCAAGAGGTCAACAGTTCGCAGACGCTGACCTTGGACGTAAGTTTTCTTTTTCTTTTTCTTTTTCCTCTTTTTTTTTCGTTCTTTCCTCGCTTCGCTCGTTTTCTTGACTGTCCTGCATATACTGACTTTACCAGCTTCGGAAATACATTTGATCAATATAGATGGCTATCGTGTACATGTAAAAGGGAAGCAGCGGGTGTCCTTTCTGCCTTTGCGTTTATATCATGTCTGAACTGCCCTTCCTGTATTTGCTTTATTCTTTTTTATTTACCACTGTCCCTTTATTTTACCCCTTGATCGTTCGTCTTGTATTTCCTGTCTAGTTTTCTCCTGCTCGGTTCTCGCAATGATGGTTGGAAGGAATGGAGTTCGACCTGTGTTACTTATTTGTTTTCTTCTTTTTCTGTCTCAATTCTAATGCCAAGTGTATCGCGAGTATCAGCAGTGCTCGGAGGTGTGTCAGTCGATGCCAACGGCAAGTGGCCGAATCGCAGACTAGGGCGGCCATGCTGTGCTGCTAGGCGCGTTCGCGCCATTGCCCGTAGCTGGCCCCGTTGGGGCACACGTTGCAGTGGTCTCATGTGGGACCTTCCAGCAGTGGCCCCCCCTGTCCGAAGGTGTCGTTTCACAGGAGACGGGAATGTGTGAGTCAACTGGCAAGAACGCCATCCGTATAGGAATAACTATAAAGTGCCGGCCGGTTGGAACTCGCAGGGAAGGAGCCGCCCGCATGGTTGGCAGAACGGGAAAGTGCGACTGATATGCAAGACAACCATGATCTACAAACAACCCAACCAACTCGAGCCAGCTAGACCGCGGACGTTTTCACAGGTTCTGCGAGGCCATGTATACGCAGTTTGCTACTAACTAACAACAGCTACTGGTTGGCCGGTGCTCTCGGCTCTTCCGTGATCAGACCGTTACCGGGAAAAAATCTGCCTTCCCTTGTTCCAGTCGACGACAGCGCACGGCGTCGCTGGGCCCCACCAACAACCGGTCACTTTTGTGGGCCACAGGCGAGGGAAAGAGCGAACGAGTCATCAGTTTCCGTGGGCTGCGAGTTTCGGCGGTTTGGGCGACTAAAGCTGGTCTTTTGGGGGGGGGAGGGGGACCTTTTTTTTTTTTTTTTTCTGCCGTTTTTAGTTTGATTTTTTATTCTCGCCCGACCGGATTCGTTGGATTGCTCGGCGTTCCTGCTGGCAACTAACTAACCCCAACGTGCTCGTTCTTTCCGCGTCTTTCACACAGGTTCTCATAAGTTGTCCGTCTGTGTCACAGTATATGCTTTCTCTTGCTTTCTGCCTGCATTGTCGGCGCCTCCTCTCACCACCCTCCTCCCGTACTCCACTGCCATCCCTATTCCCCCTCAGCGGGTTGCTTGTCTCTTCTTCACAAGGTTCTCGGCTCGGACAGCAGCTTTCCTCCCCCCCATAGCCGTGCGACTGGCGGCCCGGTTTGGTTGTTACTGTCGTTCTAGTTATACGCTTGCCTTGGCGCATTGGTGCTTCTCACCCTTTTCCTTTGTCAGGCCGCCCCTCCTCAGCTCTCCGTCTCACGCTCTCTGACGTCTTGTTTCTTTTTCTGCCGTGTCTCACTCCGTTCTCCTCTTCCTCCTCCTCCTCCTCCTCCTCTCCCCCACTCTCACCCAATCCCACAACACACATCGCCATGTCGAAGCCATTGTTAAGAAACGCGGGGAGCAGAGGGTGGATTGTGCAAAAGTTTGGCGGCACGAGTGTCGGCAAGTTCCCAGGCAAGGTGTGTTTGAATTGCTGGTGCCATTGCAGCGATGCTGCCGCTCTCGTTCTGCTGTGATGTGGCATATACGACCGCACAAACAACAAGACATGCTGACTATGACTCACAGATTGCCGAGGATATCGTTCGGTGAGCGCAAGCCAAAGAGAGGTTCCCGTCACGCGCCGGGACGAAGACGGCCATCGCGGCTTTTGGGCTGCCGTCGCGTTCATTCCTCACTAACGTCCCCCGGCAGGCCATATCTCCAGGCGGACAGCCGCATCGCCGTCGTCTGCTCCGCGCGCAGCCCGGGCAAGAAGGTCGGCGGCACCACCAGCCGCCTGCTCGAGGTCTTCCGCTATTTGCAGCGTCTTTCTGCTGCCACGGCCGCCAGCGATGAGCCGCTCCAGGCCCAGCTCGTCGCCTCGGCACAGCAGCTGATCCAGGACGTTGCCGCCGAGCACACGGCGGCCGTCGATGCCGCCATCACGGACGTCGACATCCGCGCCGAGCTGCGCGCCGACGTCGAGGCCGAGTGCGGCGAGCTGGCCGAGTACGTCGTCGCCACGAAGCGCTTCAACCTCGAGGTCAATGCCCGCTCGCAGGACCGCGTCGTCAGCTTCGGCGAGAAGCTCAGCTGCCGCTTCATGGCCGCCGTGCTGCGCGACCACAAGGTCGCCGCCGAGTATGTCGACCTGTCCGACGTGCTGCATGCGGCCGGCGGCAACGGCGGCGATCTTAACGGCACCCGTCGCCTGGACGCCGCATTCTACCGCGATGCCGCCGCCGTCTTCCAGAAGAAGATTGCCGCCTGCGAAGACCGCGTGCCCGTCATCACCGGCTTCTTTGGCAACGTGCCCGGCAGCCTTGTGGACGGCGATGTTGGCCGCGGCTACACGGACCTGTGCGCCGCACTCGTCGCCGTCGGCCTCAAGGCGGACGAGCTGCAGGTGTGGAAGGAGGTCGACGGCATTTTCACGGCCGACCCCAGCAAAGTGCCGACCGCACGGCTGATCGCGTCGATCACACCCTCCGAGGCCGCCGAGCTGACGTTCTACGGCTCCGAGGTCATCCACCACCTGACGATGGACCAGGTCATCAAGGCCGTGCCGCCCATCCCCGTGCGCATCAAGAACGTGAAGAACCCGAGAGGCAACGGCACCATTGTGCTGCCGGACCCCGTCCGCGCCCCCGGCCAACAGCTGCAGCGCACGGCCGACCGCATCAAGGCACGCGTCAGCCGGGCGGCGGCTGCGGCCACGACCAACGGCACTACCACTACCTCTTCGGCGGCGGCGGGGACGCCCTCCTCTCCCAGCCGCACCACCCCGCGTCGCCCCACGGCGGTCACCATCAAAGACCGCATCTCCGTGCTCAACATCCACTCCAACAAGCGGTCGCTGGCACACGGCTTCGTCGCCCGCGTCTTTTCCGTGCTGGACCAGCACCAGATCTCTGTGGATCTGATCGCCACCAGCGAGGTGCACGTGTCCATGGCCATCCATGCGCCCGACGTGAGCGGCAACGGCGGCAACGGCAGCGGCGACGCCAACCTGGAGAATGCAGGCAAGGAGCTGGGCGCGTTGGGCGATGTCAGTCTGCTGCACGGCATGGCCATTTTGAGCCTGGTCGGCGCCGACATGAAGAACATGATTGGCGTGGCCGGCAAAATGTTTTCGACCTTGGGCGAGCACGACATCAACATTGAGATGATATCGCAGGGTACGTGTGGACATGTTGTTTTCTTTTTTATCCCCGTTTTCTTTTTTACCCCCGTGTCATGGCATCTTCTCATTCTTCTTACTAACCTTGTCAGGTGCGAGCGAAATCAACATATCGTGTGTTATTGATGCACAGGACGCTACGCGCGCCATGAATGTGCTGCACACCAACCTCTTTACGTTTTTGGACTAGATCACTAGATTTCTTATTCTGCATTCTGCCGTTTTTTCTTTCTCTTTTTGGCTGCATTTTGCTTGGAGTCAACATCCCGGGGCGACCTGATTGTACCTTTTTTTTTGGTGCCTGTGTTTTGGGGGTCTTTTTTTCTTGTATATCATCTCGTTCAGGCGTCACGGTTGCAAAAGAGAAAAAAGAAGAAAAAAAAAGAAGATAAAAAAAAGAAAATTGATATGCACAGAGAACACACATGCATGCAGACAATCAAAAACTCAATAGATTGGCTTCCTTTTTCTTGCACGCACGCCTAAAGAGGAGAGAGATTGGGGAGAAAAAAAATCGGCACAAAATAAATTCACATAGTATCGGATCTTCTCTCGTTGGCATGGTCACTTGGATGATTGGTCTTGGATCGGTTTGTTAGAACGCTGGAAACGCTTTTGGGCTTTTTTATATTTGTTTGACCGAGACGAGAAAGATAAAAAATAAATTTGAAGACATCAACTTCCCAAATGCTTTTCTGTTTTTCATTTTTTTTTTCATGGGGGGGATATCGCCCATTTTCATCCTCTCCTCCTGTCCAATTTCTCCCTATCACACACACACACTCTCTCCCCCACACACACTCTCTCGCTCTCTTGCCTCCTCTCTATTTCTTTCCCTTCTTCCGCTTCTTCGCAGCAGCACCACCACCGCTTGGCGGCGCCTTCTCTACCTTGACGGACCCGGCACCGCCTGCCAGCGCCAGTGTCTCCTCCTCCTTGACAATGCCGCCTTGTGTCTCGGCACGCCGGTTGTTCCGTCCGCCCTTCTTGCCCTTGGGTGGCCGGTACGAGCTGCGGTCCCGCAGTGGCAGCCACCGCTCAGCATCCAGCTTCTTGTTCGGGTCAAACGCAGCCGCATCCTTGGCCTGCAGCTTCCGTGCCTGCCGGGACAGCTTCTTTGCTGCGATTGTCGTCGCTGCTGCACCAGAGGTTGATGCCGCCCCCGCGGCCGTCTTGGGCTTCTTGGCCGCCGGTGCGTCGGCAGCAGCGCCAGCAGCGCCAGCAGCGCCAGCAGCCTCGGGTGCTGCCTCGCCGCCTTTCCGCTTCTTGCTCGCCGTCTTGGCTGCCGGCGCGGGCAACACAGCCACGCCACCCTGCAGCAGCTTGGCCACGTCGATGCCCTGGACCAGCTGGTCGACCGGGGTCAGAGACGCGGCCAGCGTCTGCTGCGTCTCCCGGGCACCAGCCGATGCCGATGCCGCCGCCGACGCCACCAGACCCGCCACGGCAATCCGGTCGGCCGGGTCGGCTGCGTGAAGCTGTTCGAACGCCGCTGCGGCCGTGGCCTGGTCGGCAGGGATGGGTGACCGCAGCAGCTCGACACCGGCCGCGCGTAGGAGAGATGTTGGCGACGAGGAGGAGTAGGAGGGGGCGGAGGTGGAGGTGGAGGTGGAGGTGGTGGTGGTGGTGGCAGTGGCGCTCTTCTGCCAGTGGGCCACCGCTCGTGCCAGCTCGGACCGCACGGCTGCGTGCCGCCCCTGCAGCTTGTACAGGCTGACGGCCAGAGCCACGAGGCCGGGCGCAAACCGGGCGTCGCGGGTGGTTCCTGAGCTGGATTCCTCTTTCTCGTCGCTGCGTTTGAAATAGGTCTCGAGCAGCGACACGGCCGCCTCGGGGTTCTTCTCCTGCAGATGCAGCTGCACCGCCGTCAGCAGCAGGCCGACGTCGTCTGGGCGGTGGTCCAGCAGCGGCTGGATGCGGCGGAGGGCGTTCTTGCCGGTCTGCATTTCGGCCTTGGCGGCGGCATGGAACACGCCGAGGTCGACGTTTTCGGGGAGGACGCTTGGATCGGTAGTAGTAGTAGTGGTGGTGGTGGTGGCGCTGGAGCTCTTCAGATGCTGTGCCGTCCGGGCCTGGACGCCCTTGAACTTGAAGCACTGCAGCTCGATCGTGAGCTGGTTGCGCCGCAAAATCTGCGCCTGGTGCGCAAACAGGCGGTCGCTGCCCGCGGGCGGGGCCGGCACGGCTGCGAGCTCGCGGTGCACCACATACGGGTTGTTCTTCTTGTTGTGGTTGTTGTTTTTGTCCGAGCCGGCCATCAAAATGCCGTTCGTCTGGGCCACAACCCGCGTCGAGCCCTCGCAGTCCGCCAGGTCGACGGCCTTTTGCAGCGTCGCCGCCTCGTCGTGCCGCCCCAGCCGGGTCAGCGCGTACGCCTGCTGCACCAGGATCGGCAGCAGCTCGGCGCGCTTGTCGTCGTCGCTCAGGTCGTCCGAGGCCTCGCACAGCTGCTGGGCGCGCCGCAGCAGGACCGAGGCGCGTGCCACATCGCCGCTTGCGAGCGCGCCGCAGCCGGCATTGTACGCCGACTCGAAACTTTCGAGGTCTTGTCGCCGGCCGGCGTCGAGACCTCCTCCTCCTGTGGCGGGCCCCCCATTGTCGTCTCCCTTCCACGCCTGCTGCGCGCCCGTGGCGAGCGCATTGATGCGCACATCCGTGTCCTCGCCGGCATGCCCCGCCTCGGCAGCATCCTTGGCCAGGCCGGCGTACAGCGCGGCCGCCCGTCCGAAGCGCTCACCGCGGTAGGCGGCCTGGGCGGCCACGTGCTGGAGAGCACGCTGCTGCTGGACGGTGCTGCTGCCACCAGCTTCCGCACTGCTGGATGATGCCAGCAAGCGCTCGGCCGCGTCCAGCTCGCCGGTCTTGTACAGCGCATAGGCGTGCTCGAGCACACAGCGCTCGGCCAGGGCATCGCCGGCATCGGCAATGACGCGGAGGGCGTCGTTGAAACGGTCGAGCTTGAGGAGAGCGACAACTTTGGCGTGCTGGGCCGTCAGCTTTTCTGGACTGCTGCCGGACTTGGCGGCCGCGATGGCGGCATTGGCGAGCTTGAGGGCCTCCTCGTGGTCGTCGATGGAAGTGCCCTTGAGGAGCGAGTTGAGCGCGTTGACGGCGGCCATTCTGTTCGGATGAAGGAGAGGGAAAAAGGAGGGAGGGAGAATAGGTCGTGCAGTCTGGTTGTGGGTTGGTCTTTGTGGCCCGCGTTACCAGCGTCCCATGGTTCGTCTAGGAGAGGAGGGGGGAATGAGGGTCGGGTTCGCCGACAGAGCTCGTTCGTCTTCTTCCAGGGCGATGCTGTTCTCTCGAGGGTGATCGCTGGTGTTCCAATGTCACTGCCTTGGAGGTGGGTGGTCTGGCGTGTCGCTTGGCCGGGCTCGTTCTCGTGCGCAGGAGCTGCTATCAAAATCGACGAAGAGTGACGTTGAAAACCTGGCCAAAAAAAAAGAGAGGGGCAACCTACCATATTGCCGGTGGGGTGTGGTGGTGGTCGCGCCTGCCGCTACATAATTTTTTGTGTCCTATTACAGGGCTTGCGGATTTTTGTGGGGCGTTATAGGTGTTTGGACCACTGAGGAAGGCGCAAATGGGCTTCCCGTCCATTTTAGTTATTACATAGTATTATTGCTACCGTAATGTTGGTTAATAGTTAGTTGCCAGTTTCGGAAACTTGGGGCCCGGCAGCCTTTTCTTCAGAACATCACGTCACCTGTTCGCTGTGAAGAGGGATCTCCCCCCTCATCGATTATTGCTCCTGCCTTCTACACGCCCTTTAATACCCCCCAAAATTACTTCCAGAAACCTGAACAAGACCTGGCGGGACGTGGTTTTTGATAATTACGCCGCCGATCTAGGCTGATGTTCCATTTCCCGTCCGCTACCTGATCCATGCTACACCATGGGAACGGGACATCTTTGTTACTTTTCACAGCAAGATCGAACTCTTAACGTACAAACGCGCTCTTGCTGAATTTTACAAAGCACATTGGGACACGGACCCGGTCTTCGATGGCGAGCTTATCTCGGTACAGCCACGCAAGACCTGGTCAGAGACCCAGCAGGAAGAGGGTGAAGTGAGCAGAATTACCAAACGGGACGACAATGGTAGCGCCAGTGGTGCCAGTGATGCTGCGTAGACCATATCCGGGTAAAAGATGCTATCAAGGGAGGCTGCCATTCTGTGATTTTCTTATTTTTTTTTGTTGCTGTTTCAGTTCTGAAGACCGGTTGCTCAGGGCATGCGAAGCGAACCCGGCGACTTGCTGTTTGTTTTACGATTTGATGAGGGCACAGCGTTTTTGAAACTACTGCCACTGGCTGGTCTAGCAGGGAAACGCGACTGTCATTTTGGATACTTTCCTGTTTGTGCGGCTGTGAGCCAGTTCCTCTCAGCCTTGTTCTTCCTGTCCACCCACGGCGTGCATGCCTTTTGCCAACGGCTGCCAGGCGCCCCGTAGGCCACGGGAACCAATGTATTGGCTTTCTAGAAGCAATGACAAGCACGAATCAGAGGGTTCTTTCTATACGTGGTAAATTCGATCTAGTCCTGTTTTTTGAGTCGCCATAAAAAAAAACAAAATGCATCAGGGGGCAATGGTGGGTGTGTGCCAGAAACGTCCAGCCGCGGCAATGACTTCTATTTTTTCTTTTCTTTTTTTCTTTTTTTTTTCTTTTTCTTTTTCATTTCTCCCCCTTCATCGGCGCACCTCGGATAATGTCTTCTCCAGTGCGCCCAGGAACCGCGTCACCTCCTCCTCCGTGCCGACGGTGATCCGCAGGCAGCCCAGGCAGCCGTGCTCCTTGCCGCGGAAGCGCACCACCACGCCGCGCTCCTCGGCCAGCTTCCCGTACACGGCCAGCGCCGTCGCATTGTCCGGCTCGCCCTGGGCATTGAGAATCTCGTACAGCAAGAAGTTGCTGTCCACGCCGCCACGGAGACGGCCCACGCCCGCGATCTGGGGCAGCGCGGCGATCAGCCGGTCGCGCTGGGCGAGGATCTTGGCGCGGTTGGCGTGCATCGCCGCCAGGCCCGCCGGGGACAGCGCGTGCTGGGCCAGCGCGCTGGTGGGGCTGCTGACGTTGTACGGCGCCTTGAGGCTGTTGAGCAGGCGGGCCACGGCCGGGTCGGCGAACGCGGCGCCCAGGCGAATGCCGGCCATGCCAAACGCTTTCGACAGCGTCTGCATCACCACCAGGTTGGGCCACTCGCACACCCACTCGGCCAGGGATGCCGTGTTTGGGGGGACGGCGTCGTCGTCGCCAGCGTCGCCAGCGTCGCCAGCGTCCCCCACAAAGTCGACATAGGCCTCGTCGACCACCACGATGCCGTTCCAGGTCGGGTGCTCCAGGATCGCCTGGACGTCCTTTTTCGCCAGCGCCGCGCCCGTCGGGTTGCCCGGCGAGCACAGATAGACAATCTTGATGTCGTAGTCGGGTGCGGCCACGGACGCGGCCAGGGCGGCCGACACAGCGGCGGTGTCGATGCCAAAGGTGGGCGCGGGCGTCAGCGGCACCTTGACGAGGCCGACGGCGTTGACCTGGGCGGAGACGGAATACATGCCATACGTGGGCGGGCAGACCAGGATCCGGTCGCGGCCGGGCACGCAGAAGCAGCGCAGCAGGGCGTCGATGGCCTCGTCGCTGCCGACACCGACAAAGAGGTGGGCCGGGGTGAGTGTCTGGGCCGTGTGCGCGTGCGTGGTGCGGAGGCGGCAGAGGAGCTGCTTGAGGTCCGGTTGGTGGGGATCCGGGTACCGGTGGAGGCCGAGGAGGTCGAGGCCGGCCTGCTTGGCTTCGGCGGCCAGGGACGATGACGACGGCATGGCCGCAATGGGCGGGCCATAGGCATTCTCGTTGGCGTCGAGGAGCACGTTTTTCCCGTTGTCCTTGTAGTCACTGGTGTGGAAAAGAACGCGTCGTCAGATAAGCCTTGCAAAGAGAAAGCGCACAAAGCCCCAAGACAGGCCAGGCCCAGAGGCATGTCAACGTACTCTCTCGCACAGCGGTATGGCTCCAATGCTAGAATGTTTGGCCGCGCGCAGGTCTCCAGGTTGAAGGGCGACATGTTGAGCAAATGTGGCGACGGAACGGGCGATTTCCAGCTTGTCAATTGGCGGCTGCGATTCCTAGACCAGACAACTGTTCTAAAGCAGACGACGCCTCCCAGTCGTCAGGGTCATATATATATATGTGCCTGGGGAGCGTGTGCGTGTGTGTGTGTGTGTGTGTGTATGCGCATACGATATCTCTGACTCAGAACAAATTTGAGATCCGTCTATCTACACTGGCGAAGTCGCAGAGCTACAGGCCGGCCCACTGCAGCGTCAGGGTCCAGATGGTGCCTGGGCAAGTCCGATTGCGGGGCATATTCCTCCAGCAGTTGGGAGTCACTTTGATACTACACCACGCCATAAACGGGGGAGCCTTATTCACTGGAGTCTGCTTATATAATAAGCGAAGGGCACTGCAAGCTCCAGTTACCCCCCCCCCCCTGTAAGACTAACACATTCTGATAACTAGTTACATAGTAGTTAACGCCTTGTTTTTGTGCTGTGATTTACGGTTGTATTTTCCTCAACGGGGTTTCCCCAGAGTGTTGGTCTTTTCTAACATTTTTGTTTTATGTGATTTTGTTGCTACCTTGTTTTCTTACTCTTCTCACCATCACCATTTACAATAACCAATGTGCAAGGTACGATACACCCCCCCTCTGATCACTACTAGTTACACCACTTGTAATATTGAGAAACTCCTTCACTCTTTTCACACCTCCTATTTTTTTTGAGAATAGTTTTCTACATCTTTGCCTGCCCGGACTCCAGGAACCCGTCCAGCACCGCCACCAGGAGCTGGTTCGCAATGGCCGTCCTCGGCGGCAGCCGCAGCTCGCCCTCCTTGTAGCCCTCGGGCGCCGGGTCGGTCAGGCCGCTCGTGTTCTTGGCCATGGCCGCCCGCACCTCGTCAAAGCTGAACCACTTGGCGTCCTCGAGCTCCGGGTCGTGGCCCAGAAAGATCTTCTCGCCGTCGCCGGGCAGGGCCTGGCCGACGGCGCCAATCATCAGGTTGGCCGGAAAGGGCCACGGCTGCGAGCTGTGGATGACGACGCGGCCCACGTGGACGCCGCTCTCCTCCCAGACCTCGCGGCGGACGGCCTCCTCGACGGACTCGCCGGGCTCCAGGAAGCCGGCCAGGGTGCTGTACCAGTTCGGCGGGAACCGCTTGTTGCGGCCCAGCAGGAGGCGCTGGCCGTCGTGGCTGACGGTGGCCATGATGACCGTGGGGTCGGTGCGCGGGAAGCTGAGGTTGGAGATGCCCTTGCGGGTCGGGCAGTCCTTGCGCTGCGTCGGGGTGCCGTCGGGGGCGACGCCGGCCAGGTCGGTGGGCGGGCACGCGCGCTTCGTGCCGGCGTTGACAGAGAGCGTGCGCTGGCCGCAGCCGGCACAGAAGGGGTTGCGGGCGTTCCAGTCGAGCAGGGCGCGGGTCTGGCCATACACGGCAGCTGCAGGGAAAGTTGTCAGGACATGAGCATTGACCCAGAGAGAGCTCCAGAGAGGAGAGTCGGGCTCATGCTCCCAAGACTCACAACTGAGCTCATCCTCTCCCCCACGAAAAAAATACACTCCCCCCCAACTCACCCTCTTCGGCAGACAGATTCATGCCGCGCGTGTTGGCGTAGAAGGAAAAGCCCTGGGCCTTGACCGCCTCGATGATGGCGCTCGCCTTGTCGGCCATACGACCGGCCGGCGTCACATCGACGGCAAAGTAGGGGCTGCCGGTGAAGCCCCCGAACGTAAAGGCGGTGGCGGCATGGTCCTCGTTCTCGGCAAACTTGTGCTTCTCGTCGATGCCGAGGAAGAGGATGATGGGGTGGGGCTCGTTGTCCGAGTTGAAGTCGCGGATGGCCTCTTCCTCGGTCTTGACAAAGGGTTCCGTGCCGGTCAGCGGCGTGACGTCGGCGCCGGTGCGCCAGGCCAGGCGCGGGATCTTTTCCGCGTGGACGAGCGGCTGGAGGTTGTCGATGAGGAGGAAGCGCGCCGACGGGTGGACAAACGCCTTCTGGAGGAAGCCGTGGTCGGCGCGCAGGAACGACACCCGGTTCAGGGGGCTGCCGGAGAAGTAGTTGGCGACCTCGCGGCCGAACTTGCGAGACAACATGGAGTCGTCGGCAGGCAGCACGGGCAGTTCGGCGAATGGGAGGAGCGCCATTTCCGAGGACCAGAGGGGGGGGGGGGG